>VOQJ01043158.1:12936-31835 GCA_015052665.1 Apistogramma diplotaenia
GACCTCTGCACACTATTCTACGTGGCCTATTACTTCATGGCTGAGTTGTTGTTATTATTAATCACTTCCACTTTGTTACTACAATACCACTCACAGCTGACTGTGTAACATTTAGTAGTGAGGAAATATCGCAACTTGACTTGTTGCACAGGTAGCATCCTATCACGGTACCATGCTGGAATTTAATTAGTGTGTGTCCATCGCTAGGTGAATAGATAGAAACAGCAGGTGGCAGCAGACGTCCTCACGGTGGGTGAAGCTGACATTTACCCGCCGTCGCTCCTCCCTTGAAGAAGGCAGAAACCTGCGCGTCATCCTCTCCGTCCACTTCTTCTTCTTCTCTGCACACTCTGTCACATTGTGTGTGTTTGCAGTTTGTTCAGTTCATCCGCCTGAAAACAAACCGCCTTTCCTCGCGGATATTTCCTCACTTCGAAGTTAAACCCGCTTATTTATTTTCTGTTTCGGGGGAGTTTATTTTATTTTTTTTTTGTTTGCGTGAAGAAGCTCGACGAGGATAAGAAAGCGGGAGTCAAAGAAGAAGAAGGATTAAAAAGTGACAAACCTGGAGGAGGAACAGGGCGTTCATACTTCGAAGTAACCATGGAAGTTCCTGGTATGCAGGTAAGAGGAAAGGTGGACGTGCTGCTGCATTTCTCTGTTTTTTTTCTCTCTTCATCGCTGATGTGAGCAAACTGAAGCGGGGTTTTTCAGAGGTGGAGGGGACGTTGTGCAGCTGCGGGCCGTTTCCTATGCTTTTAGGAGCGATTACCTGCTGTTGATGAGGCATAGAAACATACAGCACTGTGTATTCAAATAAACGACGCTTAAGTCTCCACGCCCAGAGACTAAATATTACTGAAAAGTAACTTTTCAGAGCTTTTCTGACCATGTAAAACACGTTTATGGCTGTTATCTCTTTATGACTTTATCTCTGTTTATTTGACCCATAATGTGCATAATGATGATTTATAACGTCATGTAGTTTTTTCCAAATTGTGAGTCTGTTCTGTCTGTTGCTTTAAAAGTGGAGCTGAAGTCATCTGAAATGTAGTTTTGGTCCTTCAATTGGAGCAAGCACCTATTTTGTGGTGTTTAAATCCCTTAAAGCTGCTCTATTTTGTGAATTGGTGGCGTTTATGTCGCAAAGCGTATGCTTACAGTACTGTATGCAATACAAGTGTTTCAAAATTAGTTAAATCTTGCAAAGTAAGATTTTATTTTCATTCAAAAGGCTTATAATGTGACTTGGCTTCTCCAAAATAAACTTAAAATTAATTTTTAAGGTGTTTATAGCTCTTAAAGTGTAGCTGTAATACATGTATACCACCATATGAAACTTTATCTCTTAATGTGACCTGTAATGTGTATATGTATATGAATTAGCTTGTTGAAAGTGTGAATTTGTGCTGTTTTATGTTGTTTAAATAATGTGTCTCTAGTGTCCTAAATTGAGTTTAACTTTATTTCTCTTAAAGCGTCTTAATTGATATACTGTGTCCTGATGTTATTATATTATACAAAACTGAGTTTGCAGCGTCTTTAAAGTGTTTATAGGCCTGAAAGTGTGACTCCAGTATGACTGTAGTGGCTTATATTTTGGCTTTGTTGCTTCAGATTTTGTTTGCAGGAGCTTTTTAGTGTCCTGTAATGTGTCATGAGGATGTTTGTTGTGACTTAGCTTTACCAGATGGAGCCTAAGTGTGACTCTGTGGGATTCGTGCTCATTTATATATACAGACGATGACTTATGGTGTGACTGCTGCTCTAAAAACAAGGTCATTTAACCTGCTGCATATTTAAATGCCTGAAAACACCTTAGTAACACCTAGTTATTGTGATTTAATGTGCTGCCCATAATCCAGACACACTTTATTATAATGCAGTGTTTCTGCCTCTTTTCCTATTTTTAGTTATTGGTATGTGATGTCCCACACTCCTATCATATTGACCTTAACCTGAACTTGACTTATTTACTGATTACATCGGTTTGGTGTACAGTATGTAATGTTTCCATAGTGACACCTTTATAGCCTTTTGCCTTTAACACAGAGTGTTATGGGAGATCATAAAAGGCAGACACACCTGTTGCGCTATACACAGCTCATATCATTAAGTAGATAATCATCGATGTTGAATCTGTTTCTTGGAAGCATTGTTTTGTATCTTTTAATGGACCTCCAATTTTAGCCTGGTTATAAATATACTCTAGGATTTCACTCCCTTTGGTTATTGGAGGTAAATCTGCAGGTATGCCAGGCTTCTGCCAGTAAAAAAAGGTGTAGTGTGCATTAGAAGCGTGTAAAATCCTCCAGGCTTCCAGCCTGTTGTTCGGACAGCTTTCAGGTGTGTCTACCTGTGGGACTGGCTCAGCGTGTCTGCTCTGTGCGTGTCCCAGGTGGGCGGGCCAGAAGCGGTGTCACAGGCTGGTTAAATCAACACACACCTGACACCCGGCAGCAGCAAGGCAGACAGCGAGGTTTGCTGCCAGGAAGTGTGATGATGCATTGTGGAAAGTGCTGTGCAAGACTGGAGCTGCTTGATCAGTGGATTAGGTGACAGGAAATGAATATTAGTTGTTGGGTCGTTTTTGTTTTTTTTAAGCCTAAATATCAGTTATGCTGGCTTTTAGTCAGGGATTTTCATTGTATTTTAAATACATCATGGATATGTTTGGTTATGTGGCTGGAAATCCTTTTAGGTAGATATCTGCTTCATTTTTTGTGCAGCTTTTAATTACATGTGGGTAAGCTGTCTGTGTGCAGAGCAAAACAGATGATGATTTAGCCTTTTAAAATACATCTGAAATTGTAACAATGGCAAGTTGTCCTGGATATCTAATTACAATACTAGGAGAACCAGAAAACTGGCTATTGTGCCCATAGGTTATTGGATGATAGCTGGTGGCGTCTCAAATTATGCTAAATGTAAAGTGGAAAGGGTGCTAGCCATACTAAACTCACATGGAATTAACACCAGAATCTGATCTGCAGCATCTCATCGGTTCAGATGCCATTAAAGTAGAAATGAAAGAGACCAAAATCATTTTTTGCACCAGGCTGGTAAATGTGATTTTAGTTCTGTAAAGTTTTACATTTTAATATGGGAGTTTATGGGGATGACCCACTTTTGGAGCCTGCCTCCAGTGGCTATTAGAGGAACAGCAGTTATCGGCACTTTTGCATAAGCTCCACTTCTCTGCCTCAAGGCTTCTGCATGGCTCTAGTTTTTAGTAAACACTAAGGACATATAAGACTGGATGAGTTTAAACATTACTGCCCTCAATAGTTGGCACCTGAAACACTGTCGGGTAAATGAATTTATTCAAATTTGAATTAACATAAAATAGTTGATTCTAAGATGTTATGATGCTACCTGCCTCTAGCTGGGGAGATATCCCTGACAGATGGCAGCATCTCACTCTCCGGTATGGGAAGGTGTAAACGAGCAATGTGGAAAGTAAGCACCTTTGCAAACGAATGTTGTTCTGCAGTACTTTGATGTCAATTGATGGGTCTGTCAGTGTGGACTTACAGTGGGTGTGGCTCAGAAGGTAGGTCAAAGGTCAATGGCTCAACCCCCAGCGCCTCCAGTCTGCATGTTGAATGTTAGAAAAAAAAGTTTGTATGAATTGTTATGTGAGTGAATCAGGATTGTAGTAAGAAAGCACTTTGACTCCTCAAATTGAGTAGAAAAGCACTATATAAATACAGTTTATACACTGTAGTTGACAAGAGCGTTGTGGATGCTAGCACTACTAATGTGAGCCCCACTTGAGAATGTGATCTGAAATTGGGGTGGCTGTAGCCCAGGAGGTAGAGCAGGTCATCCATTAATTGGAAGGTCAGTGGTTCAATTCCTGGGTGCTCCAGTCTGCATGCCAAAGTATCCTTGGGCAAGTTACTGAACCCCAAGTTGCTCTCCAATACATTTATTGGAGTGTGAATGTTAGATAGAGGTATACTTGCACTTGGGTGTAGAAAAAAGTGCTCAAATGAATGAGGGCTCAAATAGAGTAGAAAAGTGCTATATAAGAACCAGACTATTTACTACTTATAAGCAACATTTAAAATATGACATATTGAGGAATAAATAACAGATTAATGTAGCTATGTTTAACCTTGATTATTAGATTGTGCTCAGCGTTGACTATTTTCTACCTTTTTGACTAGTTGACTTTTTGTTTCCTGTCTTGATTAAACTACTAGTATATAAGTCAGCAGGATCATGTTTGGTAAACTCTCCAGAGAAATCCAGCAGATGGGAACTGCACACCACCAATTATCAGTGTTAATCATTTAGCAGCTGAAGCGCCTGGTAATTTTTCCCTAGTAAAGTAAAACAAGTAGACAGAGGGAAAAAAAAATTGTTTAATGTCTGACATTGTTTTGACTGCCCCTAGGCAGCCAGAAATTCCTTTAAAGCGGGTGTAAGATGCATGATTGCTATTACTATAGCATTTGTCAGATTAGACCGCTCTAAAAATAACCCGTGATTTGTGCTGGAGTAGCCTTGTTTTTGTAAGAATTAGTCCATTTACTTCTTGCTTGTTTACACTACTTTTTTTTCTCTTTGGGGGGTGTTTATCTTAATGGTTTTACAAAAGAGGGAAAGTAACAAAACAGATGATTTATGGCTCAGGATATCAGCATTGCACACACATACTTTGTACCTCTAGTTTCCGTAGTTCTTCCTTTCTGCTATCAGTGGAAGCCGGTGAGAAATCCCAGGCCTGCAGAAAATGTTTTTCTAAAGCCTGAGCAGTATCAGTCGGCTGACTGTTATGTTGGTTACTGGCTTGTGACTCTGATTCACAGCCTCTTTTGAAAGAAATCTTACATAATCCAGAAAAATAAGCTTGATGTCATTTCGAAACAGTGCAATCTTTACAGCTGACTCCTTTGTTTTTATGTCTTTTACAGTCTGTTATGAATAATATGCTCATTGTCTGACTGTGATATTTGCTGCCTTGGGCATCACATCGTTGTATCAACTCTTTCAGGGTTTTTCACACAGTGTTAAAATGGAACTGGCATGCCTAGGCTGAAACACAGACCACCAACAATTGCTCTGAAAAGTACATGTTTATTATATTAGAAAGCTTTTTTTGTTAGCTTGGTGGCATGTTGAAACTCAAAGATTTCCATTTTACTAACATGGAGAACAAAGAAAAGGAGCAGGTATTCACAAACAACTCATAAATTTGCAGAAAATGATGTACTGATGAGTGCGACACGCCACCTTACTTGGTGCTGCATTACTCAAGGTCAGGCGAGGCTAACTTAAACCCGCTGGCTTAATCTTTATTAGTCATAAAGTCTCATTAAAGGGACTGGATGCTTAATCAGAGGAGTATTTTTCGATGTTGTGAGAGAAAGCTCTTGTTTTTTATTTGTTTTCTGGAGGTCTGAAACTTTGGGGGGAAATCTTGTCTTTGGTAACCTGTAAATATTTCCAGAAATCCCTAAAATCAAATCTAATGGCACCATGAAAAACAATTGCAGATGGATGATGTCACACTAGGAAATCAGAAGCACCTTGAAGGCATGTTTGGATTTGTTGGTGAGAAAATCCCCATGACTCTGCAGATATGCCAGAGTGATTCAATTGTGTAATAGTGTGATTGATTTGGCAACGTGCTGGCAGGTGTGTTATGACAAGCCGTTTTAACATAAATTGGTTTTGCCTGACTGTCTGTAATTACATTTTAGATAAATCAAAAACAAAACTACATTATGCCTATCCAGACTGGTAATTTAAGATATCTGCATTTACATTCTGACTATTAAGAATAATAATTCAAGATATCATGACATTACATATTGACTAGTCAAAATTCCTTTTAAGATGTCTCAAATGACGTCACCGAATTCGTCATTGGAAGGGTCACACATTTGTAATTACAATTCATGATATCTCAAATGTAATTATGACTATTCAAAATTATATTTTAGATATCTGAATTAGAGATTGCGTGTTCTGAGCTGTCCAAACAACTGCCTGTATTGTAGAATTTCAGGTGGCTGCAATGGCACTGGCCGTTCTGGACAAAATTGTAAAATTCCACAATATAGATAGAGCTCTTCAGTGTGGAGCGGTAAAAATCGTGTTACAAACACAAGAATTTGAGGTGGACTGACCTGACATAGCAGACGACTGAATAGCAAAAGTAGGTAAGGCTAAAATGCCTTTTAAACGTTGTGCCAGATTGCCAGGTAAATCTGTGATGTTTTGACTAGTCAGAATGTTGATTTAAGATATCTTAAATAGAAAAGCCGTCTAATTCAAGATATCTTTAATTAGAGTTATGACCAGTCAGAACAAAAAGTGAAATATCTCAAATTTACTTTATGACTACTCATAATTTAATTGTAGATATCTGAAATATGCGTTTTAGATAATCGGTAATTTATTGTAGATATCTTGTATCAGAGCCTCCAAACAATTCAGTGGTAAATCTGTCATCTTTTCTACTAGTCAAAATATAATAGGAGATATAAACATTTACTAAAACATCTAGTCATCAATCAATTTCAGATATCTGAAATGTAAGTGCAGTGAAATCAATTTCATGTTCAAACGGCCTGCCATATGTGTGTGGGAACATGTTTTTATGAGGCTTTCTTGCTTTCAGTAACTGGCTTCTAGTTTTAGCACCACCTGATGGTTTTAGTACGTCATTTCCGGCTGGACAGAAAAGACCATGGGTAACGACTTCAGGGTAGGAATGCCCCATTCAGTTTCCTTTTTGTTGTTGTTGTTGTTGTTGTTGTTTTATTTTGTTTTTGTGGTTGAAGTCAAAAACCTTTGCAAGCATGCAAAGAAAAACTTTAGCTGACATAAAATGTGTCCAAACCAAATCTTCAAACTACGATCGAATAACTGTGAATAACATACTATGGAATAATCAGGGTGCACAATCTGTAACGTGTTGTGGTGTACCTAGCATAGGCTCCAAGATAGCTGGCTAGATTAACTATTGCTTTGCTCTGTAGAGCTTAATATCAACCATACTCAAGTGGTGCCTGAAGGCATCTTTTGGCCTTCAGTAGAAACAGCCACTCCAGTGTAGCTCCTTCCCTTTTCATTGTGTTGTGTTAAATAAGATGGTACTTATATAGCAATTTTCTACTTAGTCGAGCACTTAAGGCTCAAGTCTCATTCACCTAATCACACACATTCATACTACCCTTTAATCTGTGCCTATGGGCTTTCTAGTGTTCACACTCCCATGGATGCACTGGGACCAACTTAGGGTTTAGTATTTTGCCCAAAGACACAAGACGACTCACTACATCACCTGAGCTGCAGCCACCAGACATTTTCCTGACTCATGACTCAGTAGAGCAATGCTTCACCCACCACAAATACTACAAATACAGGGCGGCAGTGGCGCAGTAGATGGGTTCTTTCTTTCTTTCTGTCTTTCTTTCTGTCTTTCTTTCTGTCTTTCTTTCTAATACCACCCAGTGTTGGTATACTCAATCATAAATTATATCACAAAGGCTAGTAAGATATTTCATTTGCTATTAAAACCTGTGAACTATTTTAAATTTAAAAATGA
This sequence comes from Apistogramma diplotaenia, assembly GCA_015052665.1. Lineage (NCBI taxonomy): Eukaryota > Metazoa > Chordata > Actinopteri > Cichliformes > Cichlidae > Apistogramma > Apistogramma diplotaenia. Next base: position 20,501 of record VOQJ01043158.1, read on the forward strand.
GATCCACATGAACATGAGTTTAAGTATGAATGGCATACATAGTCTAGATATATTTTGCATAGGGTTTGTAGTTTGCTTTGTATTATGGTGTTTTATTTTAAATTAGAAAAAGACACCGAATTATCAACAGTAATTGTTTGCATGCGAGTACCAAACTGCATCACAATAGATAAAAAATTCACAAAGATATGAATTTTAAAATTTTGGTAATGAGGAGATGGGGATTTTTAAAATTCTATCTAAATTTTTGGGGGCTTTGATCTTGAAAATAAAATTTTGTGTTCTTGGGTGTCTAAGGAATATTTACAGAAAGTTTCAATTCAATTTTGGTTCAAAACTTTAACATAGCACAAATATGTGAATATTGTTCCTGTCTCACAGTGGTAAAGAATCCTTTTGAAAGTCCCTGGATCCAGATTGTTGATCCAGAGCACCATCAGAATTTTATCAACTGTCACTTGTACCACCCGTAACAACTTGTACTTAACAAAAGCAATTTGTTTAGTAGTTTCTGTAATTCTTCACCTCTGTCGCTGTTAACACATTCTCATTTCTCACTGATGACTGAGAGAAACAGCGCCCCTCTAAATCTAAACATCATGCGGGAAATATGTGGCGAAGCACCATACCAGGGAAGCCACGAGGAGTTGGGTTCCTTTGATGAGGAAAAACAAACAAATTGGCTGCCCAATCAGAAGAGGCTAGAGTCATACGACTGGCTTCACCACAGTCGGACTCTAGCATGTTAGCAGTGTCATTGAATAAGAGCCGAAGTATTAGTAACTGAAGTGTGAATGGTGGAGATTTAGTTTTAATAAGTTGGAAGTACAGCAGCAGCTTAACTCCGCTGACAGAAGTTGAGCTTCATGTGGAGAGAGAAGTCTGCTGCAGAAAAACCGCATGTGTTATTTACAGACATTAAAGGTAATTAGGCAAACCACACAATTAAAAAAATAAACCAAACCAGCAAGTGATGGAGCCAGTCACCGTCAGACACTACGTTTGTCCAATCACACGATCTTAATGTGCTGAAATGTAAGCACCCCCCCAACCCCACCCCCACCCAGTCTGGCATTATTAAGAATTAAGAGACATTTGATATTGGCTCAGAGCACATCTGGTTAGAAACATAGAGCTGAGACTTGTGATTGCTGAGCTGTTTTTTCTTCTTTGCGACACTGAATCCCTGCAGAGTTTGATGCTCTGACCCCTCTCGATGAAGAAAAGCAGAACTTCCTCAGTGAGGTCAGCAGTTTCAGCCAAACTTTTCCACGCTCTTCATTTGAACCATCCTGTTGTTGGAGGCTCATCCTCCGGTTCTGATGTGAGTGAGGCTGTTTTCAAAGTGGCAGACAGCCCATCAGACTCCTGGAAGCGCCGGCTGCTCTTTGTGCGCTGTCGTTTTTACGGCTGCACCCTTTCAGCGCTCCAGTTCTCACAGACTCGTGTGTGTGTGTGTGTGTGTGTGTGTGTGTGTGTGTGTGTGTGTGTGTGCTCTGCCACACTGAAGGTGGTGTGTTTTCTGGTGAGGAATTATCAGCAGCCACCAGCCAGCTGTCTGTATGTTTTGATTATAGAGCGTGAGTCAGTTTTTCTGCGGTCTGAATCATAGTAGAGCTTTTGAGCCCCCCCTTGTTCGCTCCTTGTTTATATTCAAATTTTCCAACTTGAGTGTACAAACACAAACCACCTGACGGCACAAGTGGCTCCTGTGTTGGACAGCGTTTGAGTAACTCAGCTGGAAAAACGGGTAGAGTTATTTAAATCTTCAGTTTCACTCACTACCATCATCAACATTGGCAGGAGGCGAAACGTGTCTGAGTCCAAAGGTTTTTGTGGTTTGTGTAGTTTTGTATGACTCTGATAAACACGTGAAATAATTGGCAGATTAGTCATTAACCCCTCAAAGCAACATGCTAATTCAAACATAGGCAGCATGGCAGTGCGGTGGTTAGCACTGTCGCCTCACAGCAAGTATGTCCTGGCGTGTTCACTCTGGGTGCTGTGGCTTCCTCCCACAGTCCAAAGACACGTGTGCTGGGGTAATGGATCATTGTAAATTGTCTATTCTCGCTGCGTTAGCCCTGCAATAGGTTGGCCAGGATGGACTCTCACCCTATGACAGCTAGGGTATAGGGGACAGGGATAGGCTCTAGTAACTCTGTGACCACAAGTTGCATAAGAGAGGGATTGGTGGGTTGGTTATTTAAAAAAAATACATAAGTGAATGCGTAATTGGACTAATTATTGGCTTAAATATGGGGCTTTTTCCTGCTTTAAAAAATCTGGCACTTGTTTTGAATGTATTCACTTGCCAATAATTGCCTGTCTCAGCATTTATCAGTTTTCAGAAATCGCACGAATTTGTTTAATAGGACAAACTGCTGCATAATTACAGTAAAAGTGCAAAGTGTGGGTATAATATGCTTGGTGTCAGGGTCAAACTGAGGCACGATCGGCGCCCATTGTGCTAAGAGGGTTAACATCACAAAAGCTGTGCACCAGCAGCTTCACAGCATTGTTTCCCATGGCTGAGCAGGTCCTGTAGGTTTGATGTGCAGATGGCCCAGTATTTTATTCATACAGATTCCTTTTGTTCGTATTGCAGGAACAGATGAGTGGTGAAACGAGACAAAAATCACGCTGACTGGGTGTGCTGTTGGTAGGGATTTAGGTATTATTAATTTCTTTATTTATTTTAAAGTAATAATTCCCCATACCAGCTTGGCTACCCAACACGGATCTTACACACAGCAGTGATCGTCATGTTTCATCAGGCTGTTGAATCCAGAAATGTCTCCGTTCTGTTTAATGAGTGAGAGGACTCTGTGTTAGATATTGTGGGTTTGACTTTAACTTCAGGTTTTTCCACGTAGCACAGTTACAAACACTGAACCATCACCAACGATTCAGACATTCACCAGATCACCAAATGCACAGGAACAGGTGTTCAGCTTCCTGCTTGGGAAGCAGCTGTTTTCACACTGCTGACTGTTGCTTCACAGATACCATTAAGACCTTAGAGTGATGCTAATGTTTCATCTAACTCTTTACAGAGACAGGAAAAGCATTTTAACCAAGTGTTTTGGAGCTTTGACTTTGCAGAAGAAGAAGTGAAGGGCATGATTTCCTGAGTTATGTAATAAAACATGTCTGCAAGCAAGGTGAAAACATTTGGACATTATTGTTTTAGTTGTTTTGTAAAGTTTGGATGATTCAACGACTCACATCATGTTTTAGAAGAAAGAGGAAATGTGGTGAGATTTTTCACATGATACAGGTCTGCAGAGGTCATTCTGGAGAATGCTGTTTTTGTACTTCCTCCTCTAGCAGCTGTGAACTTTGACCTCCAACACACACAAACCACTTTGCACACTGCTATTTCTTTTGTTTATTTGGAGTTTTTGCGGTATTTGGACAGCACTTGTTAGTAAAAACATCGCCCTTTCTTGCTCAGTTGCACACAGAGTTTCCACAGCTTTGTCCAAGTTTTCGCTGGCAGCTTGGCGTTTGTGTTTGGAGCTCACTGACCTCTAAAAGTGACCTCTGAAAGCTTCTCTTTGCTGTTCCCAGCTGACCTGATTTGACCTCTTATCACCTGCTCTCGGGCAGGTGTGTCATCACCAGTGAACCTCTGTGATATTTTCGTCTTCTGTCTTTAAGTCTTAAATGACGTAAAATATGCCTTATCTTATCTCAGAGGGATCTGAGAGGCTATAAAAAGAACAGAAATGACTCTGATGGTTCTCTACAGGAAGTGGAACAGCTTGAATTCTTTCCAGAAATCAGGAAGTTTGACCTTTTCTTTTTTTGAAGTCATTTATGGTAATTTTAACAAAACAAGGAAATGTGAACCATGTATACAAATCTATATATTATCAACATACAGATAAACAAATTATCATCAGTGGGGTTTTTTTTGTTATTTTTGTTTTTCTAAAGATTTGATCAGGAAGTTCACTGATGTGTTTGAACATCTGTGAGACCTCAGTGAAGAGCAGCTGTGGTTCACCATGCAGGACCACACCACTTCTTCTTTTACTGCAGCTATTTTAATTTGTAGTTGTGCTGTTATTTTTAGGGAACGCTTCAAACTGTCAGGTATTTAGAGGATTGTCTTTCATTTGCTTCAGTTTATGCAAGCTGTAATTTGTTGTAGATGCAATTTTATAATTACATTTGGATAAAGTTGACAGGAACAAATAACAAGCTGAAATCTGTATTTTACAAAAGTATCCAAACTGGAGTTGTAGTTTTCCTTTCATGGATAAGTTTCCAAAGCACCGTATTCCCGTTTCAGGCCTTTCCTCTTATCTTGTCTTCCTCCTGGATGCCGGCTCAGTAATCCAGATAAGGAAATCCCGGAAAGGTCAGGACGTACACCTGCAGTCAGCTGAGACTGAAAATTTACTGGTGATGAAACGTTTCGCCCGCTGAAAATGCTGCGTCCACGTGAACTGAAACAACCCCTCTGGGGTGTGTCTGGTTATCTTGGTAGTTTGCATAAGAAGCATTTTCTGAACTAGTCTGTGTACGCCATTCATTTTTAAAGTTATTTTCTGCCTCTTCTCTGGGATTGAGCTACAGGGGCAGTGGTATAAGGAGTAAAAAACTCAGACCTCCCTCTTGATAGCCACCTCCTCCAGCTCCTCCACCGAGGCGTTCCCCAGTGTCCTGGGTCTGTCCTGGTTCTTCCTCCCAGTAGGACGTGCCTTGAACACATCACTTAGGATACATCCAGAAGGGCATCCTTGTCAGAGGACCCACTTGAGAAACTACCTCATCTGGCTCGACCTTTAATTTTTACATTGCTGATGATGCAGTGGTTTTGGTAGGTCAGGACACATTAGATCAAATTTGGCTCAAAGTGGCCCACAAGTTAAAATTGGCTTAACACGTGTATCTGTAATCTGTAGTTTAAATTAGAAGGACTTAAATTTCTTGCCCAGTTACTCAGTTTGGCTGGACAGTGAACTGTCGTGTCTCAGCGCCTAATATAAAACTGTTTTTTACTCGCCGGCACTAGCACCAATTCTTTTTTATTTTATTTTTAATATCTATTGAGGGGCTTTGCAGCCCGCCCACTTGGTCCATCATGTCCCAAAACAACAAAAGCTAATTTTATTTGGTTACAATTAAATCAACACAAAATGTATAAATTACTTTGCTTTGAAAAAGGTCAAAGAGCAATTTGACAAACCTAGCTTGTTAGTGAGCTAAGCTAAAGTACCTGTTACTGCTATCCATCAACATCTTGTTAATTTTGAGTTCATCATGTCTGACTCGTACTTTAGTCATTCATCACGTAGAAATAAAACTGTTAGAGCTGATTATCTGACAATGGTCCTCTGGGAAATTGAGTCCATATTTATGGCAGTGTATCGATTTATAGTGAACGATAACCCTCGGCGATATTTGCTTGCCAAGATTTTTGCTCTCAAGCGTCAGTTAATATATTAAAGCAGTGATCCTGCTGAGTCGTTAGCTTCCCAGCAGTTTGCTGAGGTTAATGGTGCTTGTGACCTAAACGCTAGTTGTTTAATAGTCTTCCAGTGTTCCCTCTTGATACAAACATTTAAAGCTGGGAAGGTCTTTATTGCAGAGAGGAACATAATATAAATGCACCCAGGCTGTTTTATGTTTGCTTAAACATTAACATGAAATGGCTTTTGTTAAATCTGGGAACTTGGTTTGTTTGCCTTTTGTGTAATTCCTGAATGCCTGAACTGATAAGCTAACATTAAAAGTTCTCAGACTGCGTGACTAATCAGATCTGACGTGAAATAATAATTAGTCTTCTTTTTTTTTCATGTCAAAGTCTTTTAAAATGGGTAATCTAGCAGTAACTTAACAGCCTGCATAATGGTCAGTTATGGTTGGGCAAGCGCTGAATGTTTAACTTCCTCCTCGTTCCCATCTGTTTTTCTTTCAGCGCAGTGAGACAGAAAGGTCAAAGTGTGACCGCTCAGGTTCACCTGCTTTCATAACAAGCTGTTTATATTTTTACAGTGTAAACCCCAAACCTGTTTATGCCGGGCACTTCTGATGCTTATTATTGATTCAGTATTTTCACATGACAGGTTGATGTTGGGACTGACCTCAAGTCCTTGTTTGGTTTAGTCCTTTTTTATTCTCAGTTACAACTATTGAATGATAATCTTACATTAATATATAAAAAGTACTTGCTAGAAAGGCATCATTGTATCCTTACCATATATAGGTCTTGAACTGAAAATAACCCTTTCTGTCTGAGCTGTCACACCTGAGCCATGGTACTGTGCAATGTGGAAACTGGAAAGTGGGGTCATTGCATATGAACTCAACCAACAAAAATGTGTATAATGAACAGATGCAAAATTATAGGCCTCAGCTCCACGAGAATCTTTAAATTATGCTGGAAAAAGCGAAATAATAGATGGCACTTTTGGCCAAAAACACCAATATTTCAAATGATTATAAAACAAAGAAGGAGATGAGAAAACAAGTAGAACATTTGAGGAAATGTAGTCAAGATATGTAAAATTATGTTGACCAAGTGGCATTGGTGCCAACCGGACAGACAAAGACAAGTGAAGAAGTATTTTTTCTTTCACCTGGAACCCTTTTCTGAGGCCCTTTAATTCCAATTTTATGCTTTCTACAGACCTAATCTTCCCCAAACACACACATCTGTCCTTAAATAATAGGAATATGGCATTAAGTGGTCTCTGAGAGAGATCCTGGCATCATGGCAGGACTTTGAAATCAGAATTTTGCATTTTCGCTTGTAAAAATAATGGTTTCTAAGGGGTTAATAACATAATAACAATAATAACAAAATATATGACATTTATGATGCCAGATTCTGAATGTCTAGGGCAAAATTACCCAGGACATCAATTTTCAATTTAATTAAATTCAATTTTAAGCATATTATTCATGTGGGAGATATTGCCTGCTGAAATATTTTTTAAAAATTAGAAATTTGTGATTCACGGGGTCAAATATCGGGCAATTCTGCATGTGTTCATTATACTCATAGAGGAACTTTCATAATAATTTTCACTCAAATCTGAGATTGTGACCTGGGGACCCATTGGTTGAGTTCATATGGAATGACCTGTAGTAGTAACATATATGCAAAATTTTGCTTACAAAAGTTCCAAATTACTGGCCCTTAATGTACAAAGTGGTGGGTTGAAATATGCTGCTTTATTTGCCACATTTTTCTTGCATTTTAGAGCCTTCATAACTTCCCAAGTACAGGGGATATCGGCGTGACATAATCTGATCTGTTTAAAACTGCAGCGCCCACTCCAAGTGTCACAGTCAGTTAATCACGATGTATCATAGTTTAATAGCAAAACTACACCAGCTTAATGTCTGTGATGTAGAGGAGCTGAAACAAGCTGGGCGCTTCTATTGTTTTCTAATAATTCCGTGAGAAGACATCAAAATGGGTAATCTTTAAAGGGACATATTAGCTTTAGGTAGCTGGTCAAAGCAAGATACTGTAGAGCATATGAAAGGTTGCCTTTTTAAATATATTGCAATGGCAGGCTCATTTTCTATAACTTAGGAAATGGGGGGAAACTGTGTATAAGTGCTTAAAATAACAATTTTGTTCAGATAATAATTATATATTTTTCTTTTTTTTCCCCCCCTCTGCACACTGGTGTCATGGTTTGAGCTTTAGATGCTTCTATTTTAGGGTGTGACTGTTTGGTTTCAAGACCTTTCGATGGAAACACAGAACACTCGACCAGAACAGAGCCGGCTCTGTGTCGGTGGAAACACCCAGAGCTGACGTGTTTCTGTGCTTTGTTTTTTTTTCCCTGGAGGTAGACCTAAGTGTGCTGAGAGGTTCAGGAGCTCCAGCTTTCATACAGACACTCTCAGAACCACCCATTGAGACCACTGCGGCCTGTGGGTGCTATTCTTGGTTTTACTGCCTATTAGTGTTTTATATTTTATTTACATGCAGTTAAATTAAAATTTCTGCCGGTGTGGTGATAAAAATGCATCAGATGGTAGAATTTAGGTTATTTACTTTGACTATAATAAACATGAAGCCTTGATGGTGTTATTACAGAGAGAGCAAAGTTTAAAAGCATGCTATTTTTGTAAGGTATGAATGAATTTGATGTATCCTGCAGTTTAATGTTTTGGGAGGATAAAGACACACATTGTTTGCTTCCATGTGTAAGTGTCTCCTAAGCTCTGAGGCCTGAAGAACACCCAACACTGAAAGCATTGAAAATATGAACATTCAGAAGGCCAAATGTGGTAAGTGCCAAGAGGGAAACCACTTAAAAATCCTCAGGCGGTTCATATTTCTTTCTTCTTGGGTTAAATTTGAAACAAGAGATTTAAACATTTTTGTGCTAAAGTTTTGCTTTGGAGTGCGTAAGTGGTTCATGAGTCATTCGGATGAAACCATAGAAGGCTAACTCCAGTTTTTCTTTGTCATCATCAGCAGGCTTGTGAGCTGAGGCGTGTGGCTCCAAGGTAAAATGTCAATTGGGGATTAAAAAAAAAAGACTTTCAGAGAACGCTGAGAAAATTATGTCAACCTCAAAGAAAAGCTTGTTACTGTAGATGTGAGAGGGATATGGTTCTTCATCAGATTCTTACATTATAATTGTTATATAAGTAGCCATTTTTGGCTTGATTATTGGCTAGAAGTGAATTAGGAAGCAGGCAATTATGTATTTCCTGGATAGTATTCAAGTTAGTATCAAATTGGTTTTGGTAACGTGAAGATTTTGCTATGATTGATTTTTATTTAGATGTTTACAGTTTAATCTTTGATGTAACTGTTTGGTTTACAGAATGCCACAAAAAAGGCCTGTGTGTGTGTGTGTGTGTGTGCGTGTGTGTGTGTGCGTCTATCTCGCTCTCTCGCTCGCTCGCTCCATAACAGTAATTTGATTACAACTATATATGGTTTTATATAGTTGTAAACTGATTGCTCCATGGGATCTTGGCAATTTAATTATGTAGATGAGCCAAATAGCAGCAAACCTTAAATGCTGGAGCCATAAATCCTTTAATCACTAACTGTCATAAACTGGAAACCTGGAGCATGAGTAGCTAATTTACAACCAAAAGAGTGACGTGACAAAAAATATGTCAAAGGACACCCACACCCACACAGGTATTTTTAATTGGCTGTGAAAGTAGGGTGTAGCTCTGCTGTAAATTACATTGAACTTGCTCACAGGAGTGATTAAGATGTTCAGCATGTTGTCTTTGCCAGCTGTTAAACAGCTTTCAAACAGCTTTGATACTGAGGACGATTTAAACCACAGGTACTCCTACACAGGCCGGATAGTAGGTTTTATGGCGATCTGAGTATTTGGACTGACGCTGATGTGTTTAAGGACCACTCAACAGACCCTCTTAAATCTGACTCTACTGGACATAATCATTTTGCAATCTCCACCCTAGTCGAAGGAATTACGGGAACAAGCATGACCACATTAATGGAAAATGTGCTAAGCTGAAATAAACATTTCACCATAGCAATTTTTTGGTAGCTATTGGCTACATGGAGTTGAATTTAAAACTTTATTTAAATGGGATCTACTATACTACTTTATGGCTCCATACATTTATTCTTAGACTCCGCTGGAATAACAGTTCAAAATAATCCTTCCTTATCTTAAACGCGGCCTTGGTGCAGCCTCTCGTCCTTCTTTCTTTCTGCCTTTATTATCTTTATTCTGTCTTTATTTATTTATAGTTAGCAGTCTTATGATTGGCAACCCCTGGGGAGCAGAAGATTTGAACATCATGTGTATGGGGTTTCTATGCTTACAGGCGGAGATATCAAATTTGTATGTATACTACTGTATGTTTGAATTCGGTTTATATATTTAATCCTCACTCTAAGTCTGCAGCTGAGGAAATAAAAGTCAGTTTAAAATCAGTTGGAAGTGCCACGATTTCACTGAATCTCTTATTTACAGCATATTTAAAGCACAGTAAACAGAGCACTTCGCACTAGAGGCCTTTCACTTGGTGTTGGCTCTCACTGCAGTATTGTATCACTTTCTGTTCCTGTACTGGAGCACAGTGGTGTTTTGCTATGTCTGTTGGCTGTATAATCTGTATAGCTTGATTTATATAGATAACATATTTCAGTGTTGTTACCAACTTGACATTCTTTATTCAAAGCACGCTCTGTGGACCAAGGTAGCTTAGCTGTCGTTAGCTCCCCCAACAGATACCGAGCAGCAGGGAAAACAGGCCGGCTGGGTGATTGTTAGGAGGAAGCTTAGTCCTAAACAGAAGCCCCCAGTACACCACCAACCCGTTCATGTCTCTAACCGTTTTTCCCTACTCTATGACACCCCTGCCTAGGAGCAAACTCTTGTTATTGGCGACTTTGTTTTGAGAAACGTGAAACTGGAGATGCCAACAACCATATTCAAATGTCTTCTGAGGGCCAGAGCAGGCGACGTTCATGGAATTTTGAAACTGCTGGCTACGGCTAAACGTAGATTTGGTAGATTGTAATCCACGTCAGCAGTAATGACACCTGGTTAAAACTGTTAGTTTAAATGAATCGACACCCTGGAATCACAAAAATTCTCAGAAAGCTCAAAGTTCAAGTTGAGGAGGATTACCGGTAATCTCAACTCTGAATTTAATCTATTATTCTAGACTGACTTGGCTTCTCTCAGAATGTAAAGAAGTCCACCCACCACTTTAATCCTACTCTGGATCTTGTCCTGACATATGGCATAGAAACTGAAGATTTAACAGTATTCCTTGAAAGTGTCCTCCTGTCTGCTCATTTCTTAATAATATTTACATTTATTTTAATGGATTACACAGCAGTGGGGAATAAGTTTTATTACAGCAGAAATCTTTCTGAAAGTGCTGTAACTAAGTTTAAGTATCATTTTCTCATTATGCTTTACAATGCAGAGTAGCTACCTAAACTCTGCTCCCAGTGAGGTTGATTATCTCGTTAATAGTTTTACATCCTCACTTTGGATACTATGGCTCCTCTGAAAAGGAAAGCCGCAAAATCAGAAGTGCTTGACTCCGTGATTTAACTCTCAAACGTGCAGCTTAAAGCAGATAACCTGTAAACTGGAGAGGATATGGCGTCTTAATAATTTAGATGTTGCTCATGTAGCCTGTAAAAAGTGTTTATTGCTCTATTAAAAAGCTCTCCATACAGCTAGGACATCTTACTGTTCATCAATCGCCAACCTTCTTTTTCTCTCAAAGATTCTTGAAAGAGTAATTGTAAAACCGTTAAATGATCATCTGCAGAGGAATAATTCATTTGAAGAGTTTCAGTCAGGTTTCAGAATTCAATACAGTACAGAAACAGCATTAG
>VOQJ01043160.1:0-26352 GCA_015052665.1 Apistogramma diplotaenia
TCAAACTTTTCAGCCGCTTCGACCGTGTGTTTGAGTTTCGATGCACAACAGAGCATGCGCAATGGATTTGCATATTGATGAGCTTCTTTGTGTTTATGACCAATAACAGAGGATGTGCAAGCAAGAAGGCCGCCCTCCTCATTTGCATAACGAGGCAGAAATGCATACGGAAAAGGCAAAAGAGAGACCAGGAAATGAAAAAAGCACAAGGGCATGTGTAAGGAAAAGGAAAAAGAAAACATATACATACTTGATGAAAATGTATGTAGAAGGAAAAGGAAAAACAGTATTTATACAAGGTATATATATTTCTGTTTTTATTTCTAATTATGTCAGTTTTGGTCCTCCATAGAAGTGAACCATCAACCTTCACATTGATAAATTACAAGTCTATCCTCCGAGCCACAGCAACATTACCCAAGGATGGGTCCATACGACACGCGAAGCCGGAGGTCATTTGGAAACATAAAAATAGGTTGTATTTCGGGGCCCTGCAGAAACGATGGATGCTTATGTTTTGATTGGAGAACATGTTGTTTAGGACAGTATTCATCATCTGTGTCCCCACTCACTTTTGGGGTACCTCAGGGTTTTCTATTGGGTCCCATTCTCTTTGCTTTATATATGCTTCCTTTGGGTTCCATCTGCTTTTATTGTTTTTCAGATTAATCTAACAGCCACACTTCTATCCAGGCACTAACAAACTGTCTTAGAGACATTCAATCATTGTTGGAGATAAACTTAAACTAAGTAAAAGTAAAACAGAAATAATTTTATTTAGACAACCCCACCTTTTAGATCTGGATGGCAGTGCCTCTGTGTGATTTTTGATGCTTGTATTACCTCTTGTTTGAATTATTGTCATTTTTTATATCTTGGCTGTGATCAGTCGTCACTTTGTTGTTTGCAAGCTGTTCAAAATGCAGCAGCTCACCTTTTGACAGGAAAGAAATGTCATAATCATTGGCATCCGGTTAATTTCAGGATCCAGTTTAAAAATGTATTCCTTGTTTTAAAGAGTCTCAATAGTTTGGCACCCTATATTCCCAGCAGAGATCTGAGGTCTATGAACCAACTGCTTTTGAGTATGTCTAGATCCAGGCTTAAAAGCAGAGGCGATGTAGCTTTTTCAGTGGTGACGCCTAATCTCTGGAACAACTTACCCTTTCACATAAGAGCAGTCCAGTCTCTCAAATATTTTAAAGCATTTCTAAAAATGTATTTATATTCACTTACCTTCAGGTATATTTGAGTCCTCTGTTTTTTATTATGCAAACAACTTGATTCCCATTAACATTCAGTGACCAACCTCTTCAGACATTATTTCCACAACACTTCACCCGACTTTGCCAGACTATGTCATATCTTGAGAGAATGAACACCAATGTTCATACATTCTTCATTGACTTCAGCTCTAATAGATTTCAGTAGGACAAACGGTGATTTTATCTCCAAGCTACTATTAACATGTAACATGTATGAATCCAGTGACATGGTCGTCACCAGGTGCAAAGGCTTTCTTCTTGTCGGCCTCGTAGGAGGTCTCATCTCAGTTTCCACTTTCATTTTCAACTCACTGAGCAGCTGCCTTGATTTCAGTGCCCCTTCCTCCCTCTCACATGACTCCTTTTGAATTCTTGGAGCAACAACTGTGAGCACTCTGCTGACATCGTCACCTTCCAAGGCTGCACATCAAAGTATCCTGAAAAGTTCATCTACCCCTTTATCAGCTCCAGGAAACAATATTACTTATCTATAAGTGGCTGGGTTGCAAAATGGGATTACAAGGGACACCCAGGGTCAGTAGATTAAAACACTGCAAGGGGTCATTGAAAGCTTCCATGCCACTGTTTAATGTTTGATTACATTTTGTGACTTACAAAGTACTGGCAGAGTGCAGACTAGCTTATCAGGGAATTCAACCAGATAAAGCAAAAGATCATAAACTTGTTTCAATGTGGCTAAGTGCTTACGGTTAGTCCTCACTTCAATTTTCCAGAACGACAGTAACATCTCTGTTTCAGTGGGTTACCATGAAACTGGTTCTTTCAAACCCAGGACTGGATCTCAGGATCCCTAGCTATGAAGATCTGGACAAAATGGAGAAGGAAGATGGGGACAGGCCCAAGTGGGACAACAAAGTTCAATACATCTTAACCTGCGTGGGCTTCTGCGTTGGGATTGGAAATGTATGGCGATTCCCTTACTTGTGTCAAAGCCATGGAGGAGGTAAGCCCAGATGAAAATGGTAAATCATCACATTATCTCTATTTCCAAACTACCAATTGCTTGACACGTGGAAGATTCTGAAACATAGCAAAGCAAACGTGCTGTTTGGGTAATGAAAGCTACTTTAGTAGCTCAAACTAAAATTATACCAAATACAATACAAAAAAGTTGCATGCCATTTTTAAAGGAGCTTTGTTTTGAGGAGTGGCCATTTCTTTCAAATAAATAATAGTAATAATAATAAACAGCTTTGCACTCCTTGTCCATCACTCTTGAAAACCCACAAGTAAAAACAGATTTATTAGTGGAGCTGTAAGTGTCATGTATTTACAATGGTAAAGCCAGAGTTTATTCAGTGATAATGCGGTTGCTGTTTGAACATTAAGTAAGTACACATGTATGCAAGTAAGGCGTCATAGTGGCTTTGTAATGTATGAAAACAAGCAGCCTTAATTGAGAGTGGATGAGTCTTAAAATATTTTGTGATGATGAGGGTTAGAGCAACTGGACAATAGTCATCAAGACATTTTCTTGGGGGGGGTTATGATGATTTTGGCTAACCAGTATCTATCTCTCAGTCTCACAAATGAGCTCAGGCTCCTTCCCCACCAGAAAAGTGACATTCAGTGTCCCAGTCACCAGCTTCAAAAGCCAGGGTTCGGTCCACCAGGGCCTCTGCCCTTGATTGCCGCCCAAGACAGATTGCATCTAGCACCTCCTGTGGGTTTTGAGCCAACAGGAAGGTAGGCCCATATCTTGTTTTTTGGCTGTGCTAGACCAGGCCCCATGGGCTAAGGTCCAGTTACCAAGCACTCTCCCTTGAGCACCATCCCCAGGCCTGGCTCCAGGGTGGGGCCCCGGTAACCCAGGCAGAGTAAACTGTTCCCTTGAATTACTTTTCGTAGGAGTCGTCTAAATTACTCAAGGACAAATTTTGGGAGACCCTCCCAGGGGTAAAAATTCTGTCTACCAACTATTCACACACAGGAGGGACTGTTTTAAGTTACATTCAACATCCAAACTTTATTATACTACTGAAGCATTTTCAGATTTGGAATATTGATTATCTGACTCTATAATTGCTGATGCACATTTTCCAGGTGCCTTTTTGATTCCTTACCTGATTCTGGTGGTGCTAGAAGGACTACCCCTCCTGCTGCTGGAGTTTGGCATTGGCCAGCGTCTCAGGAAAGGCAGCGTGGGAGTGTGGCAGACCATCAACCCCTATCTGAAGGGTGTTGGTAAGTAACAGACTCTACAATCACTTGCCCAAGAAAGGGGTAAAGGAACTATTGATACTGCTGGAATAAAAAGCTGTTAATGAAAACTTGGTTTTGTGTAAGTGTGATATTCATTGATGATCCTTTTCTGCAGGTATTGCCTCAATGCTGGTGTCTTTATTGATTGGCCTGTACTACAACACTTTGATAGCCTGGATTGTGTGGTATCTCTTTAATTCATTTCAAGACCCACTGCCTTGGACCCAGTGTCCTCTGAATGAAAATAGGACAGGTAGTTGAAAAGACACATACAAACAGACACTCAGATCATACTCGTGAACCAAACTCCTCATAAGGGTTGACTTTGATGTTTTTTCAGAATTTGTATCAGAGTGTCAACAGAGCTCCACCGTGGACTATTACTTTTACAGAGTCACTCTGAATACTTCTACCTCAATAGCAGACTCTGGAGGACTCCAGTGGCCTATAGTGATCTGTCTCTTAACTGCCTGGACAATCATCTGTATCTGCTACATACGGGGGATCAGTACTTCAGGAAAGGTTCAGGAAACTGCAGTCAAAAAGATGAGCATTACTTAACAGGTTTTATCACTGTTTGAATATTTGATCATTTCCCATATCCTTTCATGACTTCAGGCAGCATATGTCACAGCCCTCCTGCCTTATGTAGTGCTGGCTATCTTCCTGATCCGAGGACTGACTCTTAAAGGAGCTATGAATGGAATAAAGTACCTGTTCACACCAGATGTGTGTTTCACGTTTCTATCATTAAAAACATTTCATAGCCCTCGGAAAATGTCTTAATTCAAAGTCACACCAAACTATGTGTCTCGTCCTTGCAGATGGATGAGCTGATGAATCCAACGACTTGGTTGGATGCAGGTGCCCAGGTCTTTTACGCCTTTAGTTTAGCATGGGGAGGCCTGATCTCCTTCTCCAGCTACAACCCTGTCCAGTA
Source organism: Apistogramma diplotaenia (assembly GCA_015052665.1). NCBI lineage: Eukaryota > Metazoa > Chordata > Actinopteri > Cichliformes > Cichlidae > Apistogramma > Apistogramma diplotaenia. The sequence goes on from VOQJ01043160.1 coordinate 4,429, forward strand.
AGGCACATAAAGAAGGTTCATGCCTTTTACAACTACATGAAAGTTCTTCTAAGACTCAACTCATTTTCTTTTCTCCTTTCTTTCTCCAAGCAACAACTGCATGCAAGATGCTGTGATTCTGACTATTGTGACTGGTCTCACCTCAATCTATGCTGCCACAGTCACCTACACTGTCATTGGCTTTAGAGCCACTGAGAAATACGACAGCTGTATCAGTGAGTGAGTAGTCACAAAAGACTGATTTTCATAGACAATATTAAAGATGGATTTTCTACTGTGACATCACCAATTCGTTTATGAGGTCCCATTTGAAGCCATGAGATGAGAGTTTTTGTCGCTGTCCATCCAGCCATCCATTCTCTTCCAGTAATCCAATTCAGGATCACGGGGGACTTGAGATAAATAATAGACATGACGAAGAAGGGCAGGTCTGACTATGAAACCACTCACTCATTGGCTAATGATTTGTAATTGACATGCCATTAACCAATGGGTGATAATAATGCTATTATTATTATTATTATTATTATTATTATTCTGTAATTTTCCCATAGACTTGTATGAAGTCTTTTTGCAGCTGTTGCCATCTGGTGGCCCTTTGATTGAATGCAGCTTTAAGGCTCTCGAGAAGTAGATTTGTCAGCATTAGTAATAATCAATATTCCTAAAATGCATTTCTGCATGTCTGCATATTCATCCTTAGCTCAAACTGTAAAAAATGGTATTTGGATAACTAAAGCTGACTTCTATAATTACTAATCTCATCCATAAATAATGTCTTCCTAGAAACATCAGGACAATACTGAATGCATTTGAACTTCCTGAGGACAGCATCACTTCAAGCAACTACAACACAACCCTTCATCATCTGAATAGTTCTCATCCTGATACAGTTTTTGGACTGGACATTAAAACCTGTGACATGCAAAAACTTCTCAGTGAGGTGCCCATTTTTAATGAAGATCTCTCCCATTCTTATGTGATTATTTTCTTTATCCTAATTTGCATTGTGTTTGTTCAGGGAGTGGAGGGAACAGGTCTGGCTTTTATTGTCTTCACAGAGGCAATTACCAAGATGCCGGGTTCCCCAGTCTGGTCTGTCCTGTTTTTCGTCATGCTTCTCTGCCTGGGTATCTCGAGTCTTTTTGGCAACATTGAAGGAGTTGTGGTTCCCTTGAAAGATTTGAATGCATTTCCTAAAAACTGGCCCCAAGAAGCACTGACAGGTATTCTGTTTTGAAGATTGAGCAATCAACACATCAGCCTGCAACCCCAGATAAATGGATGGATTCTCTAGCGCCCTTCTTTTTGTGCATGTGTGTTTCAGGAGTAACATGTCTTGTAGCCTTCATCATCTGCCTCCTGTTTGCGCAGCATTCAGGGTTTTATTGGGTAACTCTCTTTGATAACTTTGCTGGATCGATACCACTGCTGACCATTGGACTGACTGAGATGATAGCTGTTGTTTATATCTATGGCATCGATAGGTTAGTGCACATAGTTTATGTATTTTTATACAGTATGTTACTGTATGAATACTGTGCAGTGTATTGCAAAAGTACCATATAAAGCAGTCACACATCTGTGAACCTGTGAGAGGAATGTCCTGTGACCACTCAGGCTGTCATCAATCTTTACATATTTAGTACTTTTTTATTTAAGAGGCTCTGTTCTGTTCATTTCCAGTTCCACCTTTTTATGCTCTAATAGAGCGACTTTGCATGATTCAAAGTTACAGTGGTATGAAAATGTTTGGGCACCACAATAATTTTCACGATTTTCCTTCAGAAATCATTGGTTGTTCGGCTCAGCAACAACAGTTAAAGATATCACATAACAGATGACCACAGTGATATGTGAGAAGTGAATTGAAGTTTATTATTTACAGAAAGAGTCACTGAGGTCTGCTAAAACACATTTGGACAAGCAGCTTCATTTTGGAATAAGCTGCTGTGGACTGATGAAACTAAAACTGAGTTATTTGGACATAACAAGGGGCGGTATGCATGGTGGAAAAATAACACAGCATTCCAAGACAAACACTTGCTGCCCACAGTAACATTTGGTGGTGGTTCTTTCATTCTGTGGGGCTGTGTGGCCAGTGCAAGATAACTACCCTAAACACTGCTCAGAATCTACTGAGGCCTACAGAGGAACAAGTACAACATTCTGGAACGGCCATCTCAGTCCCCGCACTTGAATATTACTGAGAATCTGTGGTGTGATTCAAAGCGGGCTGTCCATGCTCTGAAACAATCAAACCTGACTGAACTGGAGATGCTTTGTAAAGAAGAATGGTCCAAAATACCTTCAACCAGGATCCAGACTCTCATTGGAAACTACAGGAAGTGTTTAGAGGCTGTTATTTCTGCAAAAAGGGACCTGCCTAATTTTGTTAAAATAATTATTACACTTTCTGTAAATCCTATAAACTTCACTTCTCAAATATCCCTGTGTTCATCTGCGATATGATATATTTAACTGATATTGCTGATCTGAACAACCAATGAAGGAAAATCATGAAAATTCTCCAGCCACCCAAACTTTTTTATACCACTGTACAATCCTTACTTATCTTATATTTTTCTGTGTTGCACTCCCTCACAGTCTGAACCAGCCGTTTTACCTTTAAAGCAACTTTCTCTTGATTGGCTGCCCCTCATTAACAAAAGATTTGAACAGCAGGTGGGTGGAGCTTATTTTGCTAAGCCTCATCATTTGAAACTTTGGCCTCATCTCCCCACCACTGCAAACTATACAGGTCCCTTTAAAGCAATCATTTTGAACATCACCACTACAAACAGTTTCAGTCCTTTGTTTTGCTTTAACAGGTTGCAACTTTATTGTTCCTTGATCTTTATGTTGATTCTACTTTAATTTGAGCCTTTCAGGGCTGTCTTCTTTATGTTACTACCAGTTTGGGCAGTGTACTCCTGTGTAGCAAATAATCTCAGCAAGGTACGTTTTTTTTAAAATAAAGTTATACATCATAATTTAATTTAAACCCTCTTGTGTCGCAGGTTCAATGAAGACATAGAGTTCATGATTGGAAAGAAGCCTTGCATCTTCTGGCAAATTTCATGGAGATTCACCAGCCCTCTCATCCTCCTGGTCATTTTAGTTTTCTACCTAGTGACTCAAGCCCAAAAAGAACTCACCTATTTAGTCTGGGACCCCAACTATGTAAGCTCACAAACCCACTAATAACACAAACCCCCACCCCCCATCTTCTTTTTTTTTTTTACCACATACTGATCAGCCTTAACTTGTGGCACAGCTGGTAATATTGCAAAGTAGTTTAATAGGTATCTTTACAGGTTTGTCTGATAGAATAATGGTTGCAGGTTCCTGCCAGCTTCCCTCTGTTGGCATAGTCATCACACTGGTTCTGGCTGCAACTTGTTAAATCATTCATCCAGTTCCATTACATAAGCGCTGTATAAATTAAATTGAATTGAATTGAAGTGAATAAGCTTTAGCCATAGCTGATTTCTACAACAGGTCAAGTGGCACATATCCTTTGTGAATCCACAAACTGTACAGGTATCCTGATCCATGTAGGTTGTGTGTTCATTCTGACAGATTATATTTCCATCTGGGCTAATGTTATACTGTAGCACCAGCTGAGCTTCACATGCTCAAGATGACCAGTTGGGAAAACCCTATTTTTACGTTATCATGATTATCAAGGCAGCACACAGGTAGAGCAGTTACAGTAGCACTGTCACCACCAGCAGCCACTGGGACCTTTCAGTGTGGAGTTTTCATCTTCTGCCTGCACCTTCATGGCTTCTTTCCTGATACGCTTGCATCCTCCCACAGTTCAAAGGCATGCATGATAGGTTGAATGGTCATTTTTAAATTAGCTGTGGTGTGAATGTGAGTGTGGATGATTGTTTGTGTACTTCAAGGCCAAACCCTTTTTATTTAAAAGAAAAAAAAGATCAGCTTATTGTAAGGGATTCTGAGGGTTCAGATGGGGATATTCATTGACTTCAATGTAATGACCAAAATATAATTTATACTCATATTTACAGCGGATGCATCATTGATCTGATCGTAATCATTAAACTGTAGTGAGAATGTGCTGCCTGCTTGCTCATTGTGCTGCTTTATGGTTTACAGGAGGAGTTTCCGACTCTGGCATCAGCACCTTACCCTTCATGGGTCAACGTGGTCATCTTTCTTTTGGCAGGAATTCCCAGTCTGACGGTGCCTGTCTATGCCTTGTGCAGGCTGGTTTTTGTGTGCTGCAAAAAAAAAGGATAAAGTCCAAGAAAGACATTTATCAAATCAATGCATTTGAAACAAGTCAGAATATAGAAAAACTCAAAAAATATTTCATTTGTTTAATGTAAGAAAGTTATTTAAGTGTTGTGCCTTTTCATATTCATGTACAGCTTTTTCAGAAACTACATTTCACTTTTATCGATGCACTTTGATAAAATACCCACATTTCTGCTCATGTTTGGTGCAGTTTTTGTGGTTGCCCTACAAAATAACTTATCTTGGCATGTAAATGCAGATTTATGCACATTTTGCCCTTTGATCATTGTTGTGTCATTGGAGGATTAGCTGCCTGGATTTTAACTGTCCAGTCAACTTGTTCGGAGATGGACAGCAGCAAAAGAGGGTGATCTGACAAAGTGATTTGTCAGGTAAAGCACACCAGAATAGAAAAAAAGCACCACATTCAGAAGAAGGCTTGGTGCACAACAGGTAGTGTTGTGTGGCTTAAGCAAACCAGAAACAGTGTAATGTGTTATTGTACAGAGCCAGGATAAGAAATAAGTCAAATAAAATTGTATTTTTTAAACTGCTTTGGGTACTTTTAAAATCAAAGTTAGCTTGGGCATTTCTAAGTATGTGTTACCGTTTTGAACACAGTCACCTGACAAAATGTAAAGGTTGGATTAAGCTTTACTGTATATTTGGCCCGTGGTATTTCATCCATGGGTGCTTTTCTCTCAAAGACTGCACCCCAGAAGTATATTCTTACAACCACAACCATGGATGGATGGATGGATGTTCAGTGCATTGTACTGTACGAGCATATTCACACCAGCAGGTGGCAGAAATCAACTGCATGGAACTGTAACAACTTAAAGACAAGGAAATAAAAGATGATAACCAAACTTCTGAAAAAATATTTATTTTTTAATAATCATACATCAAGCATCAATTGATTACAATTATTAACTATAACTGAGAACCTATTGATTAATTATTAATGAACCGGTGTGTGAAAGATTGAATTTTAGTCCTTTTGTTGTTCGTTTGTTAGTATGAAATTCCCTTTGTGCTCCCGAGCATTAGATTCGATGTGAGATTGCAGTACAGGCTGACAGAAGCTGAGCTGAAGAAATCGTCATAGTAACGCTTGTAGAGAAGTAGTTTGTGGATTTTTCATTTTCACTTTAATGTGTCTTTATATCAGTTAATCTGGTGGTTATATATTTATTCAAGTAATTTAGCTGCAGGTATTTAAAAATGTAACCACCACATCATAAATGCACCTCCAGCTTTTGTTCAAAATATGGTGCTACATATTTTGTATTGGGCACTCTCCTTTACGACAAGGCCACATGACCTTTGCATCGATTGCCTCAACTTTTTCACTGTGCCTATTGAAAACGTTCTCTGCAATATATTTTATGATGACCACTGATGCTAAAATATGCCGGTCAGGCAGTAAAGTTCTTCTATGTTTATTATAAGCACTGCTGCAGCTGCTTCTTCAGGCTTTATTCTGTCCTCCATGCACCTTGGAAACAGGTTAGGTTGTGTCAGAAATTTCTGTTCTGCTTCTACAATAGGGCTGACACATGAATACATAGACCACTGATAGGGATGGTTTAGTAATGCCTGACCTGTTTGTCTTTTGAATAGAGCACCTGAGGGAAACTTTACCTGAGACCCATTGTTTTTTTCAGTGCTTAAGTGGGCATTCCTGCTTGATATGACCGTAATATAAGAAATGGGATAGCCTTGGTGTGCTAGATTAGAAATTAGTGTTAAAGAATGGCAGGTATGAACTAGAGATAGCAAGTCTGTACTTAAGAGCACTGACATAAATACAAATCATCAACACCAGTATTCAGGAATGATCACTGGAAAAATAAATTAATGTTATTGTGTAACTTTCCACAGACACACTTCACAAAATCAAAAGCATCATTAGATTAGATTGATTTTAATCCCCTTATGACTGAGGTTTTTACACATCTGCAAATGTCAGCATTAAAAACTAGAGCAAAGAAAAGTGCCGGTAACTTTTTCACTCGTTTTGGCATCTCCATACATATTTGCAAGCCCGTCTGTAAGCACAGTGTTTGATTAACAAGTTGGCACCACTGTGCCGATGTCTATTACAGCCTGCACCTGATTGGTGTGTAACACAGAAAAAGCATCACCGGGTTATCCATTAATTCAAGTCTCAGCACACTCCCCATTTTAAAGAAGGAGGGAAATAAAACCAACTAAATCACCAAGGTTGGTGTTTTCACCAGCTTTCTGCTGCTTGGATGTCTTTGAGTCACATCAGAGGATGAAAGAGGAGCGCTTGAACATCCCGGCAAACCATACCACTGAAGAGTATAATTATTCTGGCATGCAGATCAGGGGGGGAATTCTGGACTGAACACAAAATACACAGTTTGATGTGCGTGCATGTTACAATTGCAAGAGTTGTTTCCTTGTAACAGAACTGGGATTGCACGGAGCATTTTTTCCAGCTGAAGATGGGAGAAAGAAAAGACTCTGGGGTGGAGGAGAGACCCAAATGGGACAACAAGGCTCAGTACCTTCTGACGTGTATTGGCTTTGCTGTGGGAATTGGAAATGTGTGGCGATTCCCCTACTTATGCCAAATCTACGGAGGAGGTGAGATGTTCCTTTTACATTATATTCTCCCTTTTCTCACTTTACACCATTTATGTTACCATACAAGTATCTGTACGACTCCCACAGAATCGATCCAGTTCAGAGGGACTTTAATCAACTGACATTTAGATTTTTTTTTGTTTCAGTTTAATTAGTGATTAAGAAACAAACAAGGTCAGTTCCTAAACCAGTTTGCAAATGGTTAACCCTAGTCTATACCTGATAAACCATTTAAAGCATTACATACTGTTTGTGAACAATATATCCAACCTTTGCTTACTTCCTCATACTTCCCAGGGAGCTCTACCGAGTCCTCAAACCACAGAATTCTATAGGACCCAGCTCACGGTTAGGTTGTATAAACATCTAGACCTGAAAATGTGTGTGTGCTCTATTATATTCACAGATCGACTTCCTGAAAGGCTGTTTCAAATCTGCTGAGCCTCTCCTTGACTTGGACTCAGTGTGCTAAATTTTCTTTTCTTTTGTTATTCTGCCCTTTGTGTTATTTTGTACAAATACAGTGGAGCAGATATGTGATAACGGAAGTTAATAATTTTTAAAAATATATTTAAATAACCTGATTTAGATCCATGTGACTTTTTCTTTAAAAATTCCCAACTACCCAAAGCGTCTCAATTAGTAGAGCTTCCATTGTAATCCTAACAATGCCTATCCATGAGCTAAATATTTACTCCATGTCTTCAGGTGCATTCCTCATCCCTTACCTGATAGCGCTGGTGTTTGAAGGCCTCCCTCTGCTCTACCTTGAGCTGGCTATAGGACAGAGGCTCCGGATGGGCAGTGTCGGTGTCTGGAACAGCATCTCACCACTAATAGGTGGAGTAGGTGTGTAAATGAAAAATTATCAGCAAATGTTTTGATGTATCCTAAAATTGTACTGGTTCTGAATGTGGCTTTATTTTAAAGAGATATCACCAGTGTTATTCATTTTAATTCAATATTAATTTGTTAGTGCACTATACAGTTTCACTTGGTTTTCACTGTTTTATAGAGTTACCTAGTTTTGTCATTTATGTTTTTAGACTCAATTATGTAACAGCGGTCAAAGAGGCCTTATCCTTAAGTTCTTCTTGCACTGAAAGTCTATTCAAACCTGATATTTCTCATATGTAGGCATCTCCTGTTTGCTGGTATCATTTCTGGTGGGTATTTTCTACAACACCATTCTGGCCTGGGTGCTGTGGTACTTCTTTCACTCTTTTCAGGAACCCCTGCCGTGGAGCACCTGTCCACTAAATGAAAATCGCACAGGTGAGACAAAAGCTCACCTCACTGTTGCTCTTGCTACTCTTCTTGATACATTTATGGCCACGCACGGTGATTCTGCTGCTGCTCTGCTGTTTAAGCAGTTAATAGCATGAAGTGAACACTGCACCACAACATAAAAGGAAGAGCCTGCTTGTTTAAAGGCAGGTGTCACAGAGAAAAGTGGAAGCCAAAGAGCATGGAGTGGATTATGTGTTTTCAGTACGGCAAGATTAACTCAGAAAGAAGTATTTGCTACGTATATTACTGTTTTACATGTGTCCCTGTAGGCTACAACGTGGAGTGTACGAAAAGCACTCCCGTAAACTACTTCTGGTACCGTGAAACCCTGAACATCACACCAGACATCGAGATCAGCGGTTCCCTGGAGTGGGAGATCGTGATCTGTCTAGCCAGCGCCTGGTGTATAATCTACATCTGCTTCATCAAAGGCATCGACTCCGTGGGAAAGGTTTGGTTTAATAATCCTCTCAGTACACTGGATGCCTAACCCATGTCTTTATTTCTATGCTTTTCCCCAAAACACAGAGTTTGATTAGAGTTTTGGCTCTATCACTGTATCCTATCAAGATGTTACAGATTTTTTTTTTATCTTTTCAGGCTGTGTATGTGACAGCTACCTTTCCTTACCTAGTGCTGACTATTTTCCTGATCCGTGCCCTCACTCTGCCTGGAGCTACTGACGGACTGGTGTACCTCTTCACTCCTGACGTGAGTTGAAGTTAGGTTGTTAATCTCCAGTCCCATAAACAGCTGATGTTCTAATGAAATGTTATGATTGTTGCAGTGGGAAACACTGAAGAACCCACGAGTGTGGTTGGACGCTGCCACCCAGATCTTCTTCTCTCTTTCTGTGGCATTTGGAGGTCTCATATCTTTCTCTAGTTATAATGAAGAAAGGTAAGGAGCGACACTTCTTAACGTCCCACTGGTGAACGGCGGGGGAAGGAGGGATTAGTAAGCTCTTTTTCTCATTCTGGATTTGTTAGAAACAACTGTGAGAGGGACGCCGTTCTTGTGGGAGTAATAAACAGCGCCACATCTCTCTACGCCTCCATTCCAATTTTCTCCATCCTGGGATTTAAAGCCAACACCGCCTTAAATGCTTGTAAAGAGGAGTAAGTGAGCATGTCTTTCTTAGGTGGGGTTTTGAAACTACATCTTTGCCTTTAAGATCCTGAGAACTTGCTCTTTAAATCTCATCTGCAGAAACATCCTGGCTATGACCAACTACTTTGAGTTTTCAGACCAGAACATAACACTGGAGAACTACGATTACTGGTATAACTATTTAAATCAGACATTTCCAGAAGACTTTTTCAGTGTGCCTCTGAAGACTTGTGATCTACAAAAATTACTTGAGCAGGTATTGTCACTCTGAAAAACTCATCCCATCTTATAGTCACTTGCATTCTCATTCTTCATTACCTTCTTGAATTTTTATCTTTTCCCTTCAGAGTGTTTCAGGTACTGGCCTGGCTTTTATTGTGTTCACCGAGGCTGTGATAAAGATGCCGGGCTCGCAGGTTTGGGCCGTATTGTTCTTTGTCATGCTCTTCAGTTTGGGTCTCTCCTCCATGTTTGGCAACATAGAGGGTGTCCTCTCACCCCTCAATGACCTCAAAGTGATCCCCAAGTGGATGCCCATGGAACTCGTGGCAGGTGTGTACCCATCAGCCTATGTTTACCAAGATAAAAAACAATTTCCTTTGAAATGCAATCTTGAAATTTTTTTCTTCCCTTCTGTAGCAATCATCTGTTTAATATCCTTCTTGGTGGCACTCATCTTCACCCTGAGTTCAGGGAACTACTGGGTGGAAGTGTTTAACAGTTACGTGGGCTCTGTACCTCTGCTCATCATTGCATTGTTCGAGATTATTGGAGTCATTTACATCCGTGGAATGAAAACGTATCTTTTTCTCTTCTTCCTCCTAAACATAACTCTGTAGACTACATTAACGACCATCGTTCCTAACTCGTTTTGCATCTTTTCTGTCAGTTTCAGTGAAGACATCTATTTCATGACTGGGAGGAAGCCCAACATCTTTTGGAAGGCATGCTGGATGGTTATCAGTCCTTTAATGCTACTGGTGGTGTTCATTGCCTTTGTGGTTGTCCAGGCACAGACCCACCCCACCTATCCAGCATGGAACCCAGATTACGTAAGCAAGCAAAGGGGGAATTTAAGTACTTTGAAAACACTGAATCTTGGAATAATTCCATTAAATGACGATATGGTACTGTGGGCACTAAAAGTATCCTGAGGAGGAACACATTTATACAGTTTATACGGTTACCAGACTGAGCCCACTTTTGCCTTCAGAACTGCTTTAATTCTTCATGGCAGAGATTTAATGATTTGCTGGAAACATTCCTGAGATTTTGGTGATATTGATCTGACAGAATCTCACAGTTGCAGCACATCCCAAAGAGACTCTGTTGGATTGAAATATGATGACTGAGAAGTTTGAGCTTTGTGGCATGGCGTGTTATCCTGCTAGAAACACTCATCAGAAAATGGGTAGACTGTGGTCATAAAAGGACATGGTCAGGCAGGCTGTGGTGTTTAAACAATGCTCATTTGGTACTAAAGTACCCAAAGAGTGCCGGGCAATTATCCCCACACCATTACACACCACCAGCAGGATGCGTTCATGTTGTTTACGTCAAATTATGACCCCATCATTTGAATGTGGCAAAAGAAATGAATGCAACATTTATCCCACTCTTCTTGTCCAAATTTGTTAAGCCCGTGTGAATTGCAGCTTCAGTTTCTTGTTATTAGCTGACAATCAGATGTTGTGCATTCAGAGATGCTCTTCTGCATGTTGATTGGAACAAGTGTTTATTTAAATTACTGTTGCCTTCCTATCAGTTCAAAGCAGTTTGGCCATTCCCCTCTGACCTCTGGCATTAACAAGGGAGGTGAGAACTGCTGGTCCCTGCTTCTTTTATTTGGACCCTAGAGATGGTTGAGCGGAGAAATCCCAGTAGATCAGCACTTTGTGAACTACTCAGACAAACCTGTCTGGAACCAACAAACCTGCCACATTCAAAGTCACTTAAATCGCCTTTCTGATAAACACAGAAAAATAATAATTCTCAAAAACATTCAGTTAAGCTAAATTAATTGCCTGCTTGACAGCTGGTTGAAAGAAAATTAAAATATTTCCCAAATTTCAAGCACATATTTAATAACTACATTTAAAAAATAAATACAATGCTTCATGTTTCCATGACAGACACACTTGTCTTTCTTTTTAGGAAAAATTTCCTGAAACTGAAGTTAAATCTTATCCAGACTGGGTGTTTGGCATAATCATCCTCCTCTGTGTGGTGCCAGTGATTTCCATTCCTCTGGTGGCTCTCTACCAACTGATTCGTGGGAGAGTCAGAACATCCTCTGCTAGCATGGAATTAAATCCCTACAGCAACGACGCCTTCGAGATCAAAACGCAGGAACAGACGAGTCAAAGGTCTTAAGGACTGAAGAGTAATGATGCTGGTGAAGAGGAAAAAAACCCTGATGTTATCACAGTTTTTTGATCAAATCAAAATTCACTAGAATTTCATATTGATTCTCGTGTTTATAAAACATATGAAACATTAAAGTATATTAAAACATTTATTTAACAGTGAAATTTGTATTTACTTGTTTTTACAGTGTAAATACATTCAGTATCACAAATTGATTCCACAATACATTTTAACACTTCAATGCCACAGAACATCACTGAAAAAGCTCTTAAAGTTTGTCCAGTTCTGAACTAGGAAAAAACTTCACCCTTACCTAAAGAATTGGGCATGCACAATGCAGCACACAAAATCTTTTGACAAATACAGTAATGGTTGACAAGACTTCTGTCACATAATGCTGTCACGTCATCTTTGTGGAAAACTACTACTAAATGTAAATCAAAGTCCACAAAGACACACAGCCGCGGGATGAGACTTCTTCCTCTACAGTAGCTGCGGGACCTCCGATTACCCATCTTTACTGGTTGTCATTGTTTGATTGGGTGTGTTTATGACTGAGGTTTATCACTTTAAGTGTTTTATAACACATGACAAAGTACTGTTTTTTTGCCCAAGACAGGTTTCCTGATGGCACATGTGATTTCATTTCACACTGACTAATCAGACATATGTAAATTGCCAAAGTAAACATATTTTTAAATGATTCAATCAAAACCTAAGAATTACCTAAGCCAAAAAAGGGAGGGAATCTGGATTTAAAAAAATTTATTTTCATACTTTTCATCTCCTGGTATTGTTCTTTGATCACATTGGAAACTGTATTTGGAACTAGGACTTTACATCTGAATGGCCAAGAAGTCGACTGGAGTCCTGGGGTTACAGGCCTGTCGCACCCTGGCCAGCCTCAGGTCCCCCAGACTCCGCTCCAGACTGCGCTTCCCTGTAAGATGAGACGTATTTTTGTTTGGTGACAAACTGTAAAATCAAATACCTGACAATAATCAGCCGATTATACATGTAAAATTATATATGTACATAAAACTTAGCACAAAAAGTAAAGAAATTTGTGTTTGGCCCATTATTTCTTTGTTTCTTCTTGGCTTAAACCATCTTAAATCTTAAACCATTGGAAACCTTAAATGAGTCCAGATTTGTAAGGATCCATTTGAGCAGCAGCAGACTGCAGACTGCTCAAAACCAGAGCAGACTCTGGTTTTGAGATTCTGGTATTCCAGGTACTGACAATCAGGTCCTTGGTTGGCGCCTGATTAGCAGCACCTGTGAGCATGACCTTGCTACAGCGGTCAGATGGTGTCTGTTCTAAGCATGCCACGTTCGACTGATCTGGACAGGGCCTGTGCCATAGGGAAACTTCACGCTGGTGTTGTGCAAAACCAAGTTGTAGTATTTTTTGGAGTGGGCCCTAGTACTATCTCCAAACTGAAGGCAAAGTTCCATCTAACAGGGGATATTAGAGACAAGCCGCAATATGAGCATCCCAAGAAGACGACACCACAAGAGTCTGATCCACGCCATTTGCTGCATGCCTTTCTCTGCTTTCCTGTCTACTCTGCAGTAACAACAAAGGTTGGACTATCTGTTTATTAGACTATCGAATAAAGCCCATTCTCCAAAAGAAAAAAAAAGTACAAACTCTAATTTTGCCTGTATTTTCATGCACAGTTGTGCATTTTTTTTCTTTTCTGTACCACTGCGGTAACATGCGAATTTCCCCATTGTGGGATCATTAAAGTTTTGGCTTATCTTATCTTATTTCATTTCAATACCTTGCTGCAAATATTTCCTATTTCCCTAATAAAATATAAAGTGGAGGGGCTCAGACTTTTGCACAGTACAATACTGTAGTAAAATACTGTAATGGACTTTCTTGAAGAACCTGCCACATCAATGTCATTTTTGAGAGTACGTACGTTTGTGCAGGTGTGGGAGCAGATCTTTATAGAGAAGACGGTATTGTGACAACACAAGCAAGAAGGAAAGACAGAAAAGCAGCTCCACTGCTTCATATTGCAAAATGCCTGTCTGGGCCTTATCACCTAAAATGAGTCCTAGAGAGAAAGAAAGAGAAAAAGTAAAATTATTAACACTTTTGCCCATTTATCCAACTTTATACTTTATTCACAGCCAGTAATAACACAGTAATTGTGGGGTATAGTACTATCCAGGTAATAGCTTGGTATTATCAAAGGGTATATCTTGGTACAATTATACTGAAATTATGTGGCAGAGTAAAAAGGGGGCAAAAACAAAGTAGCAATCAATGATTAAAGAAATCAAAGAATTAAAACTATCCATCCATCCATTTTCTTCCACTTATCCACTATCTCAGCTGGCTGCTTTCAGTATGGAGGAGTAGTGGCTCTGCATTCTTCAGCCTATGTCTGCTGAGAGGCCAGCCACCTTTCAAAGAAAGCACTTATTCGCCACTTGTATCTGTTATCTTGTTCTTTTGGTCACTACCCAAAGCTCATGACCATAGGTAAGGGTAGGTAGGTAGAGCAATCAGTAAATTAACAGCTTTGCTTTCACACTTAGCTCTCTCTTCACTACAACGCACCAGTGCAGCATCCACGTCACTGCAGCCACTTCCCCAATATGTCTGTTAATCTCTCAGCCCCTTTCACTCATGAACAAGACTGTTAGATACTTAAACTCCTCCACTTGGGGGAGCAAACAAACTGATGAAGCCAACAGGACCACATCATTCTCAAAAAGTAGAGATGAGAATCTGAGGCCTCCAAGGTGGAAGTGTTTCACCACTTGGCTATGGCTAGAAATTTTGTCCATAAAAAGTTATGAACAGAATTGGTCACAACACCCACCCAACTTATTGCCGATAATGTGGACCAAGCGCTCACTGCAGTTGTACAGGGACTGAATGGCCCAAAACAACGGCCCAGAAACCCCATACTCCTGCAGCATTCCCAACAGGACCCTCCTTGAATGTTTTCTTCAAGTCCACAAAACACGTAGACTGGATGGACAAATTCCCACACACACTCAAATATCTTTGAAAGGACAGAGAGCTGGTGCAGCATTCAGCGACCAAAACGAAAACTGTATTGTTTCTTCTGAATCTGAGATTCGACTAACAGATAAACTCCTTTTCAGTCCTTTCTGGGGATGCCTGGAAGACTTTCTGGGGACCCTGGAAGACTTCAACTTCCAGAACATTCAAGAATTCAGGGCAAACCCCATCCACCCCAGGGGCCTGCCAGCAAGGAGTTGTTTAACTACCTCACCCCCAGTAATGGACAAGTCATCCACCTCATCCCCAAACTCTACTTCCTCTACGTGTCAGTGGGAATAAGGAGGTCCTTGAAGTATTCATTCTAAAACCCAACAATATCTTCAATGTGAGTAGCGCACCACTTTTCCCTCCAAAGCCACCTGATGGTTTGTCAGAATCACTTTGAGGCAGTCCGAAAGTCTTTTTCCATGGCCTCACTGAACTTTCCCACATTTTTTTGCTTCAGCCACCACCCAAGTTATGTTCCAAACTTAAGCACTACCTCAGGCTCCTTCCCTACCAGTGAATTGATGTTCCACGTCCCAATAGCCAGCCTTGGTAGCCAGAGATTGGTCTGCCAGGATCTATTCCCTTGGCTGCTGCCCAGAACACACAGCATCTAACCCCTATGCTAATGTCTCCTCTTCAGACTGTGCCCAGCCAGGCCCCACGGGCTACAGTCCAACCACCACATGCTCTCCCTAGAGAACCCTCCCCTGGCCAAGGCTCCAGGTTGGGGCCCTGGAACCAGTTTAATCATTTTTGGTAACAGTGCAGCAACCTGCTAACAATAAAAAAAATGGTTATATCAATGCAGTACTTTAATTAAAAACACAGGGAATACATAATGGGTAACAAAGCCTGATAACAATGTTGATATTCACTGAAACTCGAAATTATCAAAATTAATTTGTGTGATGTAAATTATGCTGTAAGGGAAACACAAATTTATTAAGACACACTGACCTATGAGTCATTCAGGCATAAAATAGGGCACTTAACTCAAATGTCAATTTACACAAGAACTAGACTAAAAATCTGTGGAGAAAATATTGAGAAATGAATCCAAATTTGCAATTTTCAGTTCAAATTATTGAAGCAGTGTAGGATCATCTTGATAGAGAGTCGAACAAAAGGCAGCTAACATCCAAAGAAAAGCTTTGGAGTCTTCAAGAAGCCCGGAGAGCTATTCCTGGAGACTATTTAAAGAAATGATAAGAAAGTTGTGTAAGAGTTCAGGCTGTGTTGCAGAACAAAGTTGATCACGCCAAATATTGACTTTCCAGCTTGTAAGACTTTTGTAAGCTCTGTTTTTGCCTTATATATTGTATTTCCATGCATGTTTCAAAAAACTGGTGTGCCATTTCCAAGTAAAATGTGAAAAATAAAACAAAACAAGAACTCAGAATGCAATCAGCCAAGACAGCAATGGCATTATTTAATAAGGAAATAATAATGTATTTTGAATATATTAATTTTGATTTCTTTGTTCTTTTTAAAACGTACTGTAAGAACTTTGTAGTGCAGTAAGTGGATAAGAGGAAGAGAATGGATGGATGGAGAAATTTACTATTTACTTTGATTACGCATACATGTCAGAGTAGGTAATGGATAACAGGCATTGATTTGTACATAACTGAACATGAATAACTTAAGCTTATTATATAGCATATTACTATGTGTGACTACTGTATGTGTGACTAGCTAGGCAGCTCATTGTCTTTCTCTTCACAATCCTTTATTTAAATATATAACACATGCTGGGGTCAATTTGTATTTATTGGATTTTAGTGGTGTTTTCGATTTGTAGCACAGATGTACCCTCCCTCTCTCTTTTAAACAGAGACAAATTTCTCCCAAGGCGGACAAACAAAGAAACTTGACTTGAACTTGAAATAAAATGGTAAATGGACTAGTTCTTATATAGCGCTTTTCTACTCTTCAGAGCACTCAAAGCGCTTACAGTATACAACACGTTTACATTCACCAATTCACACCACATTCATTCAAGCACTTCCATATTTAACTAAGCTAAGTGCCTATTATCTAACATTCACACGCATTCATACTCCAACGCTTGCGTCGGAGAGCAACTTGGGGTTCAGTATCTTGCCCAAGGATACTTTGGCACATAGCCCGGAGCAGCCAGGAATCGAACCGCCAACCTTCCAATTGGTAGGTGACCTGCTCTACTTCCTGAGCTACAGCCACCCCAATAAAAAGGCAGATGTGAAATGTAAAAGTGAGGTCAGAGGTCAAATGTGACATGATATTTAGATGCAAAATATAATGTGATATTTAGAATCCCCAAATGTGATTCCCTATATGCCTGTATGTTTTCAATACAATTACAGTAAGAAACTAAGCAAGTAAGAAATTTTTATCATTTTGACCTTCAGATCAACCTCAAAGGAGAGGTCAGAGGTCAGATGTGGCATTGTATTTTAAATCCTTATACAGTACTTTCTATATGTTGACAATACACACCACATTTGTACGTTTCTAAGTTATAGGGGTTTTTGTCAATCTTCGACCAATAAATCATTAAATTGACCTTGAAGACCTTTGTGAATGTAAGCCAGATTTGAATGGATTGTTAACATGTCCCCACTCTACTCCCCTAGAAGGTTTCATCAGAACTCATTAAAACGTTTGAATGAATTCTGATTAATTAAAAGCCATCATGTTTACAAACAGAATGACACACACACAGACACACACACACACACACACACACAACCAAAAACAAGGATAGAGCAGAGGTAAAGAGGGGCGGCTCAAGACTTTTGCACAATTTTAATTCTAATCAATCTAACATGAAATACTGGAATGGAGTTTTAACTTAGGCAATTTAAGGAAAGCCCACTCGGTTACTGGAATTCCCACTGCCTGATCAGACTGATCCTCAAACCCTGTTAATCATATGTACTAAGTAAAAAATAAAAAAAGATAAAATGTAACAGCCCTGAAAGCGTTTGCGAGACACATTAACTAGGACAAGCCCATTAACTTAACTCTACCGTTTTGCCAACAAGTACCAGTTTGGAGATGACAGAGTTTAATTGAAATATGACATTTGTGTTTCCTTTTCTGTTTTCATCTGCTCGTTGAGCTGTAAACACTGATACCTCAGGCTATTAGGCAATTATCAGAGCCTGACTGAGGCATAAGGTAAGTGACTCTAAAAGGGCGCCCTCTGCTGGCCATGAGCCTTTTGCAGTCTATTTTTGATTTCTGGTTAAAACTAGATAGCAGTGCATTTGATCTAAGTGTGTGCTCACACTAAATGATCCAGGTGCATCTGACCTCTGACTACTGTTACAATAATAAATCAATAACACAAGTGAGAGGCCGGTGTCACCGCTTCTAAAAAAATAACCTTGATTAAGCCATAAAATACAATAAAACCAAACATATTTTCCTATTACCTACATCACGCTTTCAAAATTGAAGAATTGTCTTTCACAATACAACTAAGAAATTCAGATGGTATTACTATCAAACTGCTGTGCAGTAACATAACAGTAAAGTGCTGATGTGAATTGCAAATGTTGCCTTTGTTGCTACTCCTGATGAGTTTGCTGGAGTAGTGCGCCATGTCCCATATCAGCTGCAGGAAGAAGCCAGGATTCTTGGAAACCTTCTGACCAAAGGGCAAACTCTGAGCACACACATGAAATCTGAAGAGGAAAAAAACAGAAAGACCAAAAAAAAAGGAGGAGGACAAGCTACAGTTAGAGATTTACTTTGAAAGATAAACAGGACAATGATTTTTTCAGCTCAGTGCAGGTATTGACTGATTTAAAAAAAATCTGTTTTTTTTTTTAAACACTGGGAGTGAAGTTGTGGAAAGTTCCTGTTTTGTAGTAGTGTATTATTATGCTACAAATGGGTAATTGCAACAAATTATTCACTAAATAATTCACAAATGTGAGAATGCCTACACATAAGTTTCGCAGAAATCATTCACTCATTACCTGCATGCATGCAGCAGCACCAGCTTGTAGATGTTCTTGTAGACGGCCTCAAGAGAATTGGTCTGAGAAGAAAAAAATTAAGATTATTTTAACGGTAAGCATAAAAATGGAAATTAAAAAACAAAACAAAACATAGTTTAACTCCAAAACAGGAAAACATATTTAATATGTTTCTGATATTTTCTGTAGCCTAAGTAGCTTTACTACATATTTCTTTAATGATTACTCAGGTCTGAGTGAAAATATAAAGATTTCAGGTTTAAATGGAGGCATGGAGATTATAATAAAGCAACTCTCTGGATAAATGTTCTATGTTCCACCCAAGTCTCAGTTTTCAGAACCACATAGTACCCAGCAATTTCTATCAGCATTATTTTAAGCATTACTTTTCTTCAGCCTCCTTTAACTGTTCTCGGGGATAAATGTGTAACCCCTGCACTTACAGGTACCTTAAATTATCGCTGCTAAAGGTGGTTCTACAACCTCTTAAATCATGGTGTGTATTTAAAATCACTTGCTCATTTGAAAACCTTGGAATAGCATCAACATAGAGGCTCACATATCCACCCCAGCCTGTCCAGAGTGTCTAATAAGGACATGAAAATTTCAACATTAATATATGGTTATGGCCTCTCGCCCTATGTAAGCTGGGATAGGCTCCAGCCCCCCCGCGACCCCTAACGGGATAAGCGGTCGAGAATGGATGGATGGATGGATGGATATATGGTTATGAACACAAAAATTTGATTGTATTTGTGAATAAATTCTTACAGATTTTATGATAAAAAAACGTGGAGAATTCTGGCTACTTGTTATGGCCGGCTAGTCTTTTTATTTTTTTATCCTCTATTATGAGCCAAAATTATGACTCATTATCCTGGAATTCAAACTTGACAAGTTGCAACTGGTGCTTACTGCTTTGTTGCAGTTTGAGGGAACTTTACAGTGACCAAGGCAGGTAACCTTACATATTTTAGTCAAGGACTCATTTGCCTTGATTGGTGTCTCTGTGGGCTGTACTTTAACTTTTGACAGACACTCCACCTAGTTTCAAGTTTCTCCTAACAGCTTTTTATTTGGTTTCTGAGCTTTTTGCTACTTGTACATTCCAGTAGCAGCTATCATCAGAGCAACAAAAAAGTGTCAATGTTTAACAGTTACAATGCTCTGAAATGTCTTTAAAATCTTTTTGTTCCCGACCTTCAAGTCAAAGAACAGGGCATGACACTTGAGCCTGAGGATTGCCAGGAGTTTTCTTTTCATCTGCTGTCCAGCTGAGTGGGATGAACCCAAAGTAAGACTGTAGCGCAGAGACAGGCCAGCATAGCTGTGAAAGGAACAAGAAAATAATTTAGCACAAATAAAGTATGGCAGCGTTCACTGTGCTTTATGCCAGAAGATCAATTATCCATGTCTCATGTTTATGAGTAGGTACAAAGTACAGCCATAAACCATAAAGCCTCACAACAGGTCCAATGACCCATGCAAGAAGCACACTTCAATATAAATAAATAACTGCAGTACAATTACAGCTGGTGGGGCCTTTCACCTGGAATAGTCTTTATAGATGTCCAGTGAGTGGGTGTCCAGCAGCAGCCCACACCAAGGGAAGAGGCAGCGAGGGGGCAGCACACGAATATCAGGAGAGGAGCCCACGCTTCCAGAAACCTGAAAGTTGACCACCACCTTCTGCGGATTGACCACCAGACCATACTGTGGCACTCCAGCCAGCAAGATCCTTCACACAAAGTGCGAGAGCCATTATAAATACACTATAATAAGTAGTTTTCCCCAAATCACAGTTAAAATAACTATTTCTCTTATACTGGGCCAATGACTAAGGCGGTGAGCTAATTGTTTTCTGACTGCCCCATGCCTTACACATATGCAGATATCTGGATATGTACAATATGTACAATAAGAATAAATATGTATAAACCTAAAAGTGAATACATTTATTTTGGTTTCTGCAGAAAGCTCTAAATCACATACCAGTCGACTACTTCAAAATATCGTGTCGGTTTTCAGTAACAGAATATTTTAAAAACTGAAAGTTAAGCATAAATATTGTTTAAGGCCTGCAGTGTCTCATGGACAGAAATATTTCTGAAAATCTGGTGTGTGTCATACTTGAGAAAAGCTTGTGCTTCATGTAGGTCTGGTGTGATCAGAAGAAAGTCATCCACCAGTCTCATTAGACACCTAAAGTGAGAGCAAAATAACACATACAGTAAACTAAATCCAGAGCTCCAGTGCAGAAAGACTGCCCTCTTCTGCTCCTGATGAGTATATTTCTACAAGCCGGGGATGAGTCAAGTACACGCAGGTCTGATGTACCCTTTGTTTCCAATAATATCTTTGAACAGAAGATTCTCCATGTGACCGTAGCAAAGGCAGCATAGAAGACAGGACACAACTGATCCCTGAGGAATCCCCCGGCACTGACGATACGTCCTGAAACACAGAAAATTTAAAAGTAATGGGGTTCAACAAGCTGCTCAAACAAATCGTTTTTGTGTAATATAATGCAGAACTTACTTTTTCCCATACTGAACAACGCTGCCAGTTAGCATTTGAGTAAAGAACTGCAGTGCCTCTCTGCCATGAAGATCTGAGCAAAAGTGCTGCAACAAAGAAAAGTAAAGAACTGTTGATGTGCATTCGGGACTTAAGTAGACATTTTCCTCAGTTACAAGAAACCACAGCATGAAGCCAGAGTCACCTGCTCAACCAGGATGGTGTGATGAACTTTGCCTTTTTTCTGCAGTGATGTCAAAAAGCCCTTCATGTTGGTTGATCCCATGTTACCCTCCAGGAAATCTGCCTGTTAACAAAACAATACCTCGAATAAGCACTCACAACGTCAGATTATGCTTTTATATAATGGTTGTGACGGGTTCCAAAACTTGGCTCACCAAAGCCCACTGAACTAAAACCTAAAACAAGGTGAGGGAAAGCACAAGAATGACATTTAGAGGAAATGGCTAAAACATTTGCGTTTTGCCTGATGTATTAGCAGCCTTCTCACCAGTTGTTGGAAAGACCACGTTTCATCACATGCTCAAGCCAGAAACCTGGGGTTGTTCTTACTGTCTTCAATCACTGATGAATAGTAAAATGTCCTAACTTCATGCTTTTTTATTTAAAAAAAAAAAAAAAAAAAAATTTTAAAAAAAAAAAAAAAAAAAATTAAATATTTTTTTTTAATAAAAATTAATAATTTTTTTTTTTTTTTTTTAAAAAAATTTTATAAAAATATTTTAAAAA
>VOQJ01043160.1:29644-47316 GCA_015052665.1 Apistogramma diplotaenia
CCCTCCCCCCCCCTCGCCCCACGGGAGGGCGCCTCTGCCCCCCCCCCCCCCCCGCGACCCCGAACAGGATAAGCAGAAGGGAGTGGATGGATAGATTTTTAAAAACTAATGTTTTTATGTCCCAATACTGAGTTGAATTGTTGAGGATGTTCTGAACTTTTCTGTTAATGTTGGTGTTATTTTTTTTTTTTTTTTACCACCATTAGCTGCTGTTAGCCGGTGTTAGTGAAACTTTCTTTGAAGTGGATCTAACATTTTTGGGCTCAGACACTTAGTAAACAATACAAGGGAAAGTAGATGTGATAATGTTAGATTATAACCTGTTGCTGCTATTTAGCCAGTTCATTGTCAGCTTTCTGAAGGCAGCTCAGTCACAAGTCTAATCTGCAACAATATTGGGAGTAAATAAGAATGTTGGTGGATGTTTTTGTGTATTAAAGTCGTGACTTCACTTCATGAGATCAGTGGTGAAGGAGAATGATATAATGAGAAAGAGATGAGGAAAATATAAAAGGCAGAAGGTTAAATGGTCATTTTCAATTTGAAAGAGCTATTTGTGATCCTTGTATTAGAAGAAACTTATAAAAAAGGTATAATAAGCAGTCTCTAGTCACATACATAAAATTTGATCAGGTGGAACAGTGATGTCCTTCTTGTCACTATATTCAACCTGGTGGACCATGTGCAGCTACCACCAACCAGTACCCACGCCATTGTATTTTAATGGATTAATTCTACATTTATGACAATGCATCAATTTGTTGGAAGACACACTGTATATTCATAAGTACAACATTGTTTTTTCTGTTAAATAAACTCAAAAAATTGTTTACAGTACCTTTAAATTGTCATATTTTTGAGTAAAGCCTCATAAATACCTGCACACAGCAAATGTTAGAGAAATCTGCGTTTGTCTGTAAGAAAAAAAAATATGGACCAATGTGGTGGCTTTTTAAATCTCCCAATATCGGTATCAGTCTTAAAACCCTATATCGACCCGGCTCCATCGCAATAGCCATTAAAATTTGAAGTGAATGTAGAAGACGCTTTAAAATAAATACCCACACAAGTGCTTAAGAAAAAAAAGGTAGAAGGCGGCTATGCTAAAGCTAAAATATCCTTTCACTGCAGGTATCTTTCTCCCAACTCTTTACTAGCCAAAGTGATTTATAAGAGAATTATATATTAAGTGCAAACAGAGCACTCTAACGTGGTTTCCTGGCTTTAACATTATAACAGCATGACAGACAGAGTTAACTACAGTGTTTCAAAGGCTATGAGTCAACTTCTTAGAGCTTTTTAATCGAGCGAAACGTTACCTGTTTGCAGCTCGGTACTTGCTGTAGCTCCTTATCAAAACACACAAAAACACTCCGAACAAACGACTTAAAACGGTTTGTATCCAACTGGTCAATGAGAGCCGCTTTCTGTCCCTCTCTGAACACGACGCTGTCCGCAAACTCCTCCAGTGTCTGTATATGCCGGTACAGTAACCGCAGGATATCGAGCACACCGGGCATATCAGCCATAGTCATACCGAGTTGACTGGGGTTAGCCCCCTTGATATTTTAAGGGCCCGCGTCATCATTACCCTATGGGAGATCGGTTTATTAAAGCTGGCCAATCAAACAGTCTCATACTAAAGCTGGAAGTTCGCTCTTGACCAATGACAAACGAGGAAATGTCTGTTGTCTTTTTGTGTGAGTGTAGTGGAAAGAAATACGATTAAAGTGCTTACCAGAAACCATTCATTTTCAAATTATATCACAGCTGAGTGTGTAGCGTGTCTGTTTATTTAACATTTCATCTGCTTTCTTGATGACGCTCTAACATTGGTACTGAAATGTGTAACAGTGATTTAAAAAAAGTCAATATTAAACGGATGCAATTAGTCATTTCTAGTGTCACGTGTTTTAGTGCAAATTGTCACTTAACCAGAGCGGTTGACTTCACAGCTCCCATACAAAACTTTAATAAAGTATGTTAATATCAAGTTAGGACCTATTAGAGCACGTTTGTGGCGCTGCTGGGAATGATTACATTAACTACAGCTGCCACCTGCTGGTCACTATCGCAGGGTGTACTCACCACGCGCACAGGTGCTGTGCTGTGATTGGTGGAAAGACGCCCCTCTCGCTTGTTCTGAGCGCGCGAATCCAGCAACATATCTCATAGTCGGCTTCTTGGGTAGCTAGTTGGTTAGCCTATCGTTGTGCGTGCAGTGGTTTAAACGGTACCGGGGTTGTGGATGTACGCCGGAGGGCTAGCTTCTACGGGGTTTGAGTGTTTTGTCAGTTACGTGAGAGGCACACAATGGCAGACAAAGAAGGTATAGTTAGTATTTTTATTAAGAAGTACTCAGTACGCAATAAGAAACGAAGTTATTTGACGCGCCTCAGCTAGGTGCCTGGTTAGCTTAACGCAAGCTGCCCTGACTGTATCTCCTGTGTTATTCTGTAACAGTCAGTAGAAGCAGCGGGTAAAATTAAGTATATGAAGGGTAATACACCAGGTTCAAAGTTCAGTTCTTGTTTAGACACTGTGTTTTACGTACAAATAACAAGCGAGGTAAAGAAGAGACCTCTGCTGTACTCCGGATCTGTATGGTTATGCTAACGCTTTATCAAGGTGCTCGAAAAAGTTTCCAAAACACTGATACATCCCGTTACATACTGAGGGCTGTCAGGTTAATAATCAAATAATGTAAATGCGAAATTTGTTGTCTGTAAACCCTAACGTTTCAAAGCTGATGTGGATGGACGCCAAACGGGGAGCTTCCCTAATATTAACCTGGCAACCACAGTTGGTGAACACCTGACAGGTGTTTGCTATTAAATTAAAAGTACAGTGTTCCTGTGTGTCCAATTGTAACCCCTGGTTCTGTCACCACTTTGTCGTTTAGCTGGTGCTTTTGATGATGCAGTGGAGGAGAGGGTCATCAATGAAGAGTATAAGATCTGGAAGAAAAACACCCCCTTTTTATATGACCTGGTTATGACCCATGCCTTAGAGTGGCCCAGCCTCACTGCTCAGTGGCTACCTGATGTCTCAAGGTGGAGAGATTTACACATTTAGCCAGTTTCATTTTGCTTCTTGTGAGCATGCAGGAAAGTGATATCAATGATTAAACCTTTTTGTTTTTCCACCAGGCCAGAGGGTAAGGACTACAGTGTTCACCGCCTTGTTTTGGGCACTCACACTTCTGATGAGCAGAATCACCTGGTTATTGCTAGTGTGCAGCTGCCCAATGATGATGCCCAGTTTGACGCCTCACAATATGACAGTGAAAAAGGAGGTGGGGAAATGATGAAAAAGTAGTGTCTAATGATGCATGAACCTCATATTATGTGTATATATCTGTAGCATACAAGCATATTTCTTTGTAATTCCCTGAAGAGTTTGGAGGCTTTGGCTCAGTCAGCGGCAAGATTGAGATTGAAATCAAGATCAATCACGAAGGAGAAGTGAACCGTGCCCGCTATATGCCCCAGAACCCCTGCATTATTGCCACTAAGACCCCCACCTCAGATGTGCTTGTGTTTGATTACACCAAGCATCCCTCAAAGCCAGGTACATCTGTCACACAAAGTACAATACACTGCTAAAGATGGCATGTTGTTGAGTTTCTACTCAGAGTTCTTTTAATGCCCTGCCTCTCTCTTTTAGTGTCTCTGAACTGACAGCTGATTTATCATGTTGTCCACAGATGCTTCAGGAGAGTGTCGTCCTGATCTGCGTCTCAGAGGCCACCAGAAAGAAGGCTACGGTCTGTCCTGGAACTCAAACCAGTCAGGCTTTCTCCTTAGTGCGTCAGATGATCACGTAAGAGAAAGTTCTTCTTTCATTAAGAAGTAACGTTAAATATTTTTCAGTATTTTGGAAGTCACACTAATATTTTGTAGGGCCATCTTTAGCTTTGATGATCTGCAGCAACGGTTGCATCCTTTTGATAAGTGTATGCAGTCTCACAACATTTCCATTCAGAGATGAGTGCATTTTTTTTATCAAGTTCTTGCATTAATGATGGGAGAGTCGGACCGCTGGGTAAAGTCTTCTCTGGCACATCTTAAAAATTGGCAGTGGGCTCTGTGGGGGCCAGTCCATGTGTGAAAATGGTGTCCCATCACCCCTGAACCATTCTTTCACAACTTGAGCCTTCTTGTGCCACAAGGGAAGAAAAAAATCCTTTAATGGAAAAACCTGATTATTCACTATACTCAGGTAGTCGGATGACATCATTTTTGGGGCACATAACATCGCTGAACTTTGACGTGTACAAGCTGTCTTTTTCAAACATGTTGGGTTCCAGCTATCCCTCCTGGTTATTGTCTGACAAGTAACCAAAGTGTAAGTAGTCAATTTAGTTTTTTTTGTTTGTTTTTTTTTTTAGATTAAATCCCATCAACAAAGGTGAGCCAGCTAACATGGGTGAAGCTGTGTGGACTGCTTGGCTTGAGAAAGATTAGACAGTTGTGGTAACAATAAAAAGGATAACTTCAGTTTATCTCACTGGTGTGTTGGTGTCTGCTGCGGGAAATCATGTTACCTCTTCTTCCAACAATAACCTGTTGTAGGAAGCGGTGACCCCTGCTACAAACTTCCATTGTAGTTTAATGTGCAATGTAATGAATCTGTATATGAATATGCACTGTTCCAGTCAAGTGGTTATAGGTGAGTTTATTCTGACAGTCTACATCCAAAGGTTCAGTTTTCTAAATCGGACCACGCTGCTTTTGCAAACTGCAATCTGTCAACTTTGTTCATTTGCAACTTCCATTACTGCCATCATCACAGGGGGAGCAGCCCCAAGAGTTAGGTTATGAAGCTTGCATTTTGGGTGCCAGCTAATGAGAGAAGCAAAGTCTAGTGTGTTAATGTGGTTTTTGTATCTCCCATGTTTTCTTTATCTTAGACCATATGTCTTTGGGACATCAGTGCCGTGCCAAAGGAGGGCAAGGTAGTAGATGCAAAAACCATCTTCACTGGTCATACTGCCGTCGTGGAAGACGTCTCCTGGCATCTGCTTCACGAGTCCCTCTTTGGCTCTGTAGCAGATGACCAGAAGCTTATGATGTAAGACTCTCAGTACTTAGTCAAATACAAGGAGCAGATGAAGAATTAGCGCACAGTCATCAAGTGTTTTTTTTTTTCAAGTGATGCAAAAGGATATTCATCAACCTGCCTCTTTTCTCGTTAGCTGGGACACTCGTTCAAACAATACCTCCAAAGCCAGCCATGCAGTAGATGCCCACACAGCAGAGGTCAACTGTTTGTCATTTAACCCTTACAGTGAATTCATCCTTGCCACCGGCTCAGCAGACAAGGTGATGCAATATTCCACCGCTTCTTGATTGCTACTGTTTAGTTAACAGCAGTGCTTTGAACTCTGGATCTGTGCATTTTGTAACTGTTGACTAAATAATTCTGATGATATTGTTACAGTTCTGTAACTGTGGTGTTATCACAGAGATCAGGAAAATTTAGCAGGCATGTTGTAATGTATCTGCCACCCACAGACTGTGGCTCTCTGGGATCTGAGAAACCTGAAGCTAAAGCTGCATTCCTTCGAGTCACACAAGGATGAGATCTTCCAGGTACGATATTTATTTATATGAATTAAATAAATAGCCAGTAGCCAGTGGTGTCATTTTTTTTGTTTTTATATTCATCTAAATCTGCAAAATCATGATACTAAAGCACTAAAATAAACCTAATCTAGTAAACCTTATGCCTCTCTTTAGACTCGCCATTGCATTGCATGCTGCAGGTATCACTGCGAGAGAAAATAGGAGTGCTGCCTTTAGCCTGCAGCAGGCTACCTAAATTAAATATCACATCAAACTAATTTAGCATTTTATCTGCATACATATCTTTTTTTGAGTTTCTGTAGCTTTACTGTAGATTTTTATTTTTGCTCTGCAAAACAAACAGCAGTGGGTTGGAGCCACTTCACCTGTGAGGTTGTTGAGCAAACAGGTGGTTTGATTGAGGGTAGCTGTTTCCAAAGGTTTTAATCTTACAGTAAGAAACGCTGCTGTTGTGGACGTTAAAAAAAACTCCACCTGAGCTCAGCGTCTTGGTAAGGGCTCTGCTCCTTTGCTGGTTACTGTGTATCCACATTAAAGTGTGACATCATCATCTTTTCTGCTGCTGTGATATTAGTTGTCTTGTTGAGAAAAGCAGGGGCTGCTTGGCCTTAATTTTGTAATACTTTTAGGAGCAAATTTGTGAATTAAAAATGCTTTGGAGAGGTAGATTAAATGAAGCATTGAAGCAAAGGATTTGCATCAAGTATTTTTTTTTGTAATGGAGTTATTTGAATTACTCTGACTCATTGCAGCCCTGAAATGAACGACCTTGGACTGAGTGGACATTCCTCAGGAGGCATTTTAAATAAAATTCTCCCTTTTTGCTTATTATTAATCTGCTAAGTGATCATTCAGGTGTTAGCAGTTTACGTCCAACTAATCAAAATGGTAAATCAGTGTAAACACAGTAACATCAATTAAAGACAAATAATATGAAGTTATGATCTCCCAAATCGCCAGGCGATGTTTCCGATTCGTGTACATCTCTGATGTCGATGTCAGAGAGTTGTCATAATTCCAGAGAAGTGAAACAGCAACTCAGAGATTCACTTTCATGACAAACTCTTAATGAAAGTCAGGTCCTTTTTAAATTCTTTCTCTGTATCAGGTTCAGTGGTCACCTCATAATGAAACCATATTAGCCTCCAGTGGAACTGACCGCCGCCTCAACGTCTGGGATCTCAGGTACACTTTTCTACCCCCCCCCCCCAGCACTAATGCATCATTTCAAATTTCGTGTACTATTACACTTTTAGTGCATTCAGTGCAGTAATTTGAAATATGGCTTCCTAAAAACATGACTTAGAAGACTCGGTTGACAATTGAAACGTGTGGCACAGTGGACTGTAGCATTACTCGGTACAAAGTTTAACTGCCGTGTCTCCTCCTATAGTAAAATTGGAGAGGAGCAGTCCCCAGAAGACGCAGAGGACGGCCCACCTGAGCTACTGGTGAGACTCATTGAAGTCAGCAGAAGCATTACCATCTTTCATTTCAATACCAAATCGTGGCTTCTCTTTTCTCTACTAGTTTATCCATGGAGGACACACAGCCAAGATCTCTGACTTTTCCTGGAACCCCAATGAACCTTGGGTCATCTGTTCTGTGTCTGAGGACAACATCATGCAAGTGTGGCAAATGGTAAGGCAGTTATGGATCTCTACCTCGTACCATATTGTTCATCTGCCAGTTGCCTTACTTTTAGTAAAACCTCTGTGTTTCCTGTAAGAATGTGCTGTAATTAATGTCTGGAAAGCTAGCAGCTGTCTCTGCTACCCTCACAGTTCATGTTTTTTGTTTCCTGATGCTGAATGACTGGTACTGATTTCTCCTTCTAGGCTGAGAACATCTACAATGATGAAGAACCTGAGAATACCACAGAAAGCGAAGCCACTGTGTAACACGGCCGCCTGTTGTGTGCATTCACCTACAACCTCATGAAAACCATCACCGCAACAGTTACATGCAGCTACTTCTGCCAACCTGCTCTGCCACCAGAGGGACACAATATGCTGCAAATAACTGAATACTAGAAAGAGAGTATTTGAGTGTAGCTGCTTTGTTTCGGAACACTGAAAGTGACTGTTGTTTTAGTAAATTGTTGCCTGAAGAATTTCACCCTGTTTGTTTGGTTTTTTTTCCAATGCACTTATATATATATATATATAATCTATATTTTTGTAATCCAACATGTTCTTTCTTGTACATTGCTATATTTTAAACAATGTTTTTTCCCCAATAAAGTGTTATCCTATCTACGGTGATTATTGTCATGGGAACAATGTTACTGACTAAGAATGCCAGCCAGCATTGAACGCAATGACTTTGTTGCAGGGGTTGTTTTGAAGACCAACTTCTTATTGCTTCAGTCTACCTAATTCTTCTGGACCACAGACAGTGTAAAGGAGACTTAGAAGGCTCAAGTATTTAAACTGGACCTGATGAGCAGGGGGTGGGGCACGCCTCTGATTGACAGGTGTTTTTATGGAAATTCCCTGGACACTCCTCGATTCTTCCTTTTACATTTACCATCATTTAATAAATTAATTTTATGCTTTAATTCAGTATTACCTGAAAGAAGAAGTAGGTTTTTTTTGTTTGTGTTTTATACACTTCACCACCCAGAGGATCGGCTATAAATGGCTTGTACACAGAGAACCTGATGTCACCCACTCTGTGCAGAAATGGACTGAAGAGCGAGTTCTTTATGGCATTTACTTTTGGCTCCATAATTCTGTGCAAACAGTGTTTACATGTACAAAGATCATCATCTTGCCAACACAATTTAGAGAGTTGGTAACACGTCATCACTCTTCGCTCAGATCTTTTTGTGTTGTGACAATTTGACACTTTTCCCATGTCTGGAGCTTACTCATCCTACTTGTCTGTGCCCCACTGTTTAGTTCTTCAGACATGATGGCCTTATAAGTACAAGAAACCCAGTCTGCTCTTTAGCAGCAGACATTAACTTACCAGTGACACAGATTACAAAGAACAGAAGGTATTTATTCATAACAAACCCCTACAGGCTGCAGTCTATCTTTAAAAAAAAAAAAGTCACTCAGTTTTGTCTTGTAACAGCGTGTACGTGTAAAGTGCATTCGTCAAACATTTGGATTTTACTGTTTGGTTAAAAAAAATCACACAAGCTCATTTTTAAATGAAGAACAGTCATGTTTTCTCCTCCTCATCACCCTTGTTACGGTCTTCAATGGCATCTCTGTGAAGAAAAACAACCTAGTTACAGGCTTCAAGGTTTGAAAGTATGTTGCGACTTGATGAATGGATTACCTGTAAAGCAGGAGCTGTTCAGTAAGACAATCTCTCAACTCCTTGATCTCTTTAGTTTTTCTCTTCTGAATCTTTAACTCGGTCTTCAGCTCTCTGCTGCGCTCCTCCAGGCAGTGCACCATCTCCTGAAAGGCAGGGATAGCATCAGTGTTTTGTGTCATTGGACACCTATTTTGCTCCTTTAGTCACCTTGGTTACAGTACCTTGTATTGTCCCACGTTTTCTCTTCTTTGCATGTGGATTAGTTTGAGTTTCTCCTCCAAACAAGCCCTTTGTAGCTTCACTTTTTCAATCTCCTCCCTCAGAGGTCTCAGCTGGACCCTCAGCTCCTGGACTTGCTCTTTGACTTTAACCAGTGCACCAGCTGTTGCTTCTCTTCTTTTCAGCAGTGCAAGCAAAATTGGTTCATACCTAAAAAAGCAAACCACAGAAAGGTTAAATATTTTATAGCCAATCCCTGGGTTTTTATGGCTAAAAATATGGCACTATCTGCAAGTGTCAAAAGGAAGGAATAAACACTTGTTCGAGCAGTTACAGTGATTGTACCTGTCCTCTAGTGCTCTCAGGCCTCCCTGCAGGTACTGCTGTATGTCCCCACATGAATGCCTCCTGCATTCAGTCAGCTCCTCTGCAGTGTTGGCAGTCTGGCTGGAGCTCTGCTCCTGAAGCTTTGCTATTAGGTCTGAGAGCTGCTGTTGTTGGGCCAACCTGAGCTGGTAGCCCTCTTCTGTCAGCTGAAGCATCAAGGAATTCAGCTTCTCCTGAAAGAAATTAATTTAAAAGAGGGAGGGAGGATGGATGGAAGGATGGGTGGGTGAGTTAGAAATGTAATGGACATATGAATCTTGTTCTTACCTCTTCTCGCTTTAGCAGCTCCACCTCACGGCGCTGGTTGTTCAGAGCTGCCTGGCTGTGGGCACAGTCCCTCACCATTGCGAACAGCCTCCTTTTCAGCTTTCTAAGCTCATCTTGTAGCCCCTGTCTCTCCAGGTTCACCTTCCACATCCTTCTTTCCTCGTCTGCCCTCTCCTCCCTGAGGCTCTTTATCACCCTCTTCCTCTCCTCCCTTCTTCCTTCTTCTTCTTTCTTGAGCACATCCAAAAGGTTTGCCACTTTGCTATCAATCCATGCCTCTTTCTCCTCTTCCTCCCCACTAGCCATTTTTGCCTCCTCTTGGCCTTTTTCCCCTCTCAGCTGCAGTACCTCTACCAGCAGCTCAATCCTCCTCTTCTGTAATCGTTGTACCCCTTCTATGCAGTCCTCCATCTGAGTCTGCAAGGCCCCTAATTCTTTCCTGCCAGATCCCAGATCTAACGTGTCAGTCTTGAGTTCATGTCTGTCCTCGGATGGTAGTTCACCATCATCTACATCACTCTCACTTGCATCTCCTGTTGTTTCCATGCTTTCTTCAAATATTTGTCCAGGCTTTGTCCCCTCACAGTACATTGGGTCCTTTTCTGCGGTATTTGCTGGCGTCCCTGAATATCCAAACCATTTATCTGTTTTTAGATGACCTGTCCTTTCTGATCTTTCCACAAAGAACCCACCCATCATGCCACAGCTAGACAAATCTTTTTGCTCGCTGCCATTTGTTGTTGAGCCTACTGTTATTCTGTTCCTGGTGTCCTTGGAAACCTGACCTTCTTCCCAGGGGTCTAATTGCATTGGCTGGCTCTCCATCTTTAATGGCCTCTCTTGCTGAATGGGCAGCAGTGTTGTAGCTCTATAAAGCTGAGGGCTCTTGTTAATGTGTACATATTCTTGGCTTTCATCTGTAACCCAGTCTTGGGGTTCAAAGTCCATGCCAGCTTCTTCCATGCAGCTCTCCAGCATGGCTAACATCCCCAACAGCTGGCCTTCATATTCCACCATGCTTTTGCTCAGTTTGTTACCTGCTGAGGTCAGAGGCATTTCTGTCTGGTGAGAACGTTCTGATGTCACTCCGCACCTGGTGATGATAGTACCCATGCTTTGCAACTGGCCTTGCACAGGCTTTTCCTCTCTACCAGTCTCATCTATGTGTGTGTCAATGTAGCTAGTTGAAAGATAGGCCTGGGGACATGTCCATGTTTCTTCATACTTTTCCACCGCAACTTCCTCTTTGCCCTGACCATGACTGGATTCATTCAGACTTGTTTCAGTGTATTGAGAACCAAAGGAAATACCGGTGAGCTCCTCGCAACTCTTCAGTAAGTCATCCATCTCCTGTAGGTAGGGCTTTATTAAAGATGATTGCTTTAGCCGTGCTCCTGTGAAGGTGACGCCATGTAAGTTTGTGTTGCACTCTCCTTGCTCCATGAAGGCACTCTCTGGATCCCCCTCCTCTTCCTTAATGAAGAGTGGCTCAAACCCAGACGATGAAATGCTATCATCTAGGTCATCCATCTGTTTGACTTAATTCTTGTTGCCTGTTTTGATGTGGAAGTCCCCCTGAGAAAGGCCTGTAAAGCCAGATGAATACATTAGGCAATCTCAGGCTTATAGCTGTAGATGAGGCCTGGCTTAAAATGATGACATGCAATAGGGGCAGGGTTAATGTTTTGGCCAAACTTGCAAGATATGCTGATGTCACTAGCACATGTGGGCATGTGTAGGCATGGTTTAGCAGGGTATGCTGCTGACAGCTGTTCCCTTAGGCCAGCTGCCATGGGCAGCAATTCAGTGCTTGACCCTGGTCAAACACACCTCAGACAAGCATGCAGTCGATGAACACCAAACCACTTCTAATATAAACACACACAAAGAAGCGTTCATCTGAAGTTCCAACAAGTGGCATTACACAGATTACAGGTTATCATAGCATGTCATTGTGCCTGTCGATGGATGGACATTTGGAGTCTCCCCTGCCAAATAATGTAACTGTAATTTTACCCTTTGAGGTGTTTGCCAAGACTAGGCAGATACTCCCCAAGGGTAAATTGATCAAATTGGCCCAATAGTGTCATCAGGCAAAGATTTACATTCTAGAAAGATTGCTGTTTCTTGGCTAGAATCATCTAAAAGTATTGTATTAAACTAGGTCAGTTAATATAAATGCTAGAAATAGATATATAGAAGCTAGAAATGTTGTTCTTTCATTGACGTCTTTGGCTGCTTACAGAACAAAACTCTCTGGAAGATATGGCACTGACCAGCTGCCTGGTTGCAGGACAGGTGTTGGCATAAAGCACAGCACCCGGAGACACTGGCCTGCATCTGATGTCCACTTTACATAAAAATATTTCCATGTCAGTTAAGTAAAGTAAAACAAAAATGAAGGAGAAGAGCAGAAAGTTCATGAACATGTAACATAAACCATCAGATGTCAACATCACAAATAAGTGAGCTTACCTCTCAGCATATGATTCCTTTTTCTCCGTCCTACTGATGATGAATCTATTGAGCAAGAATAAAATCGATGAGTTGTGGTTCAAACGGCAAAAGCAAGTTGAGTGTCAAAGAATGAGCGGGAGCAGTGAGTGCAGATGAACTGAGAGAGGAGGGGGGTAAAGACAGTTGATCCAGCCTCCTCTCACTCAGTCACTGTGCTGCTATGTGTGGCCATGACTACCTTCGGTCTGTTTAGGTTTATTAATAAACACTGGGCAGAGAGAAAGAGGAGGCACAGCACGCTGGCTCTTTCAAACTAAGAGTGTGAGGTTCCATTTGTGGCGACATTCACAGGTGCACTTTTTATGCCGACTGAAAATGTGACAAAACAATTGTCTGTAAAATGAAGCCAAAACTCAAGTACAGAAAACTGCCAGCTCTACTAATGGCCACTTGAGTGGGGCTCCAAAATTGACCCAGTCACCAGAGAGCGGCATGTAAGGCCCTTTTACCTAGGAAGCAGCATGTGAAACCCATTTTTCTGTGGCCCCCACCACACAGTAACAGTTTCCCTCTCTGTAGAGCAAAATGCAAGCTCAAGCACTCCTGCATGCTGCGGTTGAACTTTGACCACAGGACAGCTTGATGTATGTTTGAGTGACCATCTAACCATTTGATCATTGCAGAATCGGCCTGTACTGCACACGAGAAGACCATGAGGGCCACAAAAAATTACATAGTACATTGTATTCAACGCAACTGTGGCAGCACCAGGATGACAAGTTCCAGAAATTGGGGGGTGCATGAACTGCAGAAATGGCATCTAGCGACAGCAGACGTGATGTCAACTTTGTTGTATAGCATTGTTCACATGGTGGGTATAAAATGGCCCTAATGGGCTGTGCAGTGCATGCCTCTTCCTATATGAGGCTTTTAATGTGCCCAACTTTTATAGCATTAAAATACTTTGTACAAAAAAACATTATTGGCAGGTGTCCCAACACGGGCAGTGCTGTCATCTCCCAGCCCTCTGGTACATGTCAAGTCTGTAGGTAATGAGCATATCCTGTATAATCATCCTTTCTGAAATTTACAAACAGGACTTGATGTTTTATGAGCCACTGTTTACAGAAGTCCCATTAGAGGGTCATTTATTCTATAGATTTCCTGTCTATGGAAAAAAATGACCTCCTGATGACTTTTAAATATAATGCAGACACTTAAAAAACACTTTCACACATATGGGTGTAACTTTTCAGGTTACACCCATATGCTGTTCTGTCATGCTTTGTCATGTCATGTGAGTGGATAACATTGACAGTCTGTTTAAAAAAGACACATATTCAGTGGGACAGCTGCACATATGAACATGGTTTTGACACTAACAGAACCTCATACAAGACAGTTAAAGGTGGCTCTTTAAGAATAAACCTAGAGTAGAAACATAAAGGCTATTACCATTTGTAGGTGTTTTCTTTTTCTTTTTTTTCATTTTCTTGGACTATTCAATATAATCTTTGCATAATCTCCCTAATTTTCTTTTGTTGCATACTAAAAACAAGGCCTTCAAACTCAGGAATCTCTCATCTTTACAATCAGTGAGACTAGAGGCATCCATTCCAGCTGCTGAGAGGCATAGGTATGTGTTTATGATGAAAGAACACGGCTCCAGGATTCCACCCATGCCATCTCATTATCAAAAACTCTTTAAATAGCTGCCTGCACTTTTCTGGACGCGTCCCAGCGGAGGATTGGTTTCCATCTAAACTCCTGACCCCCAACAATCAACTGGCGGACAGGTGCCGCCCCTCCTTTGCAGTCGCAGACCGAGATGGAATGAAGCGGGTGCAGATGATTTGAAGAAATGAGGCCAACATAGAAGAAATGAGATGATGCAATGTAGAGAAAGACAGTAAAAAGTAGATTTCCCCATAACCCAAGCAGCAAAGAGAACATTGTTTTTATGGTATTTACCCTTAAAACAATGATTTAAACTCAAAATTTCTTGTATTAACATGTAAATAAATTCCTTTTATGGCCTTTTTAAGATTTTATACCTTTTATTGCACACTACTTATTTAGGAGTGTATACATACACCACTAGATGGCGTCACAGTGTAATTAACTCTGGGAGAGCATAATAGAAAATATTTAAGATTTAAAAAAAACCTTTAAACCTCCCAGGATTTCTTTTTTATTTTACTCTTTAAAAGCAGAAATTCCGTCACCTTACTATATTGCGGTGTTTGTTCCTTATTGTCTGAGCTTGGTAGAGACTGTCAGAAGAAAACTGTGGACTTGAACTGTCGAAGATTAATTTAGTGCACATCCCACTGTGGCGTGTATTTACTCGACCCTGTCCACTAAATATACTTCATGTGCCGTTAACACCCTGTAAAACAGTGACAGCCATTCCTTCGAGATCATGATTCAGCGTTTCCATTGCAAAGTTGCGTCCCCTGTGCTCAAGGCAAGATGTAATGTTTATCTAACTTCAGCTCTGT
Organism: Apistogramma diplotaenia; assembly: GCA_015052665.1. Taxonomy (NCBI): domain Eukaryota; kingdom Metazoa; phylum Chordata; class Actinopteri; order Cichliformes; family Cichlidae; genus Apistogramma; species Apistogramma diplotaenia. The sequence goes on from VOQJ01043160.1 coordinate 44,337, forward strand.
GTTTTGGCAAGTCTCGGCTTAAGGAAAGAGGTGGTAATTTACATGACGTTATGTCCGAGGCTGATCTGTTTCAACACATTGTTTAGCACTGGGATGATGCACACCCACGCAAGCCACCGGGACAGCGGCTCAGTGACCCTCCCTCGCTTCCTCGCTTGAGAAATGCTTCCAGTAGATGGAGAGGTGATCGGTGTGCGTGGGTGTAGAGTTGGGCAAGGGGGAATCCAAATATTCAAGGGGGTGTGGTGGTTGGAAGCCCACTGTCCCACTGAGAGAGGCCATATGCTGGACTTGTCTGCTCCAAACTGCAGTTCTGTGCAAACTCACCAGCATATTCTGTCACTGTGCCCTCCTCTTTCCTCTGCTGGTGTCACTAGCAACAAAAAGCTGAACCAGCTAAATATTTCTTATTTTTCTGTATTTATGAAAAACCTTTAAAACATCTCTCTTATAAAGGGAACTTTTCAGGGTTTCTGAAGTACATATTGCTCAATTTTCTGAATCCTGGTGCCATTTGGAGGGAGCGGTACAGGTTTTTGGCTTCCCGGAGGACCACCTGTGCGGTGTAAACCCTGTCAGGATCACCTGGTTTTAGCTTTATTTTCTTCCTCCTGTGCTCACGGGTGAATACATTAACCGCTTTTTTGTGTCAGACCTAAATGAATACAATGTTTATACTGTCTGCTGTCTACCACTAAAAGATAATAATAATTATAATAAAATAGTTTTGGAAAATGAACCCTGATGTTTCATGTCAGTGTGGCTTATTTAGGGTATGGTTAAATTGTTTTCAAAGCCAACCACATTTAGTGTAAAGTGAGTTGTTGCTACGTATAATAGATGATAAACAGTAGATGATTCAAATAACAGAACTCTACAGTACTGTGCAAATGTCTCATTTCACCCCTCAATATTACTCAAGGCTTTATGAAAGTGTTTCTTTGGTTTTTCCTTGGATATTATATACTTTTTTCACTCATTTCAGTCCAATCCTTGTAACTGAGCTTTTTCTTTTTCTTTTTTTTTCTTTTTTTTTGATTATGCCATTTACCACCAAACTACTTCATTTGTTCCCATTTCTTTAGCTGAATCTATAGGAATAAAATATTTTTTCACCAACAAGGTGATTCCCAAAGAGCTATTAGCTCAAAACGTGTCGTGTGTCAGGCCTAAACCATTATGGTGTTGGAGATCTTGTCAAAATGAATGGAATTATGAATGCAGAAAAGTACCATCAGATTTCAATCCACTGTGTAATGACTGGCAACAGCTTCATTTTCAGCATCACAATGATCCCAATGGAGTAAAAGCACACCTGGATAGAAAAACATGGATTGACCTCCTTTATGCTTTATGTGGTTATCACTTTTGTTTTTTAGAAGCTGTTGATGAGGAACTGCCAGTAATGACACAATGAGTCACCAGTTGCTCATTTGTCTGACCTTTAGTGTTCAAATCAAGTTGCATAATTTGTTGTTTTGTGCATTGGACTACAGTATAAATTTGCTCTTTTGGGCACATTTTCACAGCCAGTCTGGAGATTATGAGATAGACATATTCCGACTCCTGTTCCTCCAGGTTAGGCTTTTTTTCCTGCCCATCCATCATGTTTATTTTTTTATTTTTATTTGAAACCTTTATTTAGCCAGATAAACAGATTAAGAAAATATTATTATTTGCGACTGTGGCCTGGAAAGGGCAAGCCTTGTCTCACTACAGCTGAGTCTTTTAATGACGGCGACCTTATGTTGTTTTTACTTTGAACTGAGTGCTTCTGCTACTTGTCATATGCTTTACCTTCATCGGTCACCCAGTGTTTGTACCAGTTGCCTTTTTATGGCTTTAAAGGATCACTTAATGTGATGTAGGCAGCCTTGCGCCCTTTTCAAGCATGTGTTTCCTCTATTTAGAGATGATGAACATGCTTACCTTTAACAAGACAGAGCAGCTACGTTTGACTCCCTGATCTATCTCACCCCAACCTCCCCTCAAAGACAGCCCTTTCTCTTTAAAATAAAAGTAGATATTTTTAAGTATAATATCAACTTGTTGTGACTGTCTTGTTCAGTGTATTCCTTGCAGGCTGTTGCACAGGCACAACCAGTTCACATAACCCTGCAGATGAACACAGCTGATATGGAGAGATCAGATGAGCTACAAGAGCTGTGTACCCGTGTGCACTCAGGATCACACTGTGGGGTGCAGTCACAGGTGACAAGTCCACAGAGTGAACTGCGTTAATAGAAAATAAATAAAAACCAGGATATGCTGACTGCAGAGCATTGTTCATGAAGTTGTTTGTGTGCATGAGCTTGCATGTCAGGTGCATGAAATTCCTCTCAGTAAAGGACTTCATCTGATAAGAAGCCATTTCTTTGAATTGATTTGTATCAGTGTGTGTGTGTGTGGGGGGGGGGGGCTGCACCGACTATAGAGCTGGTGTTGCAAGACCTGCAGCACGGGCTGTGAATCTTGTGAAGTTGACGACACCAGCGTGTGACACAAACAGCTTCTGGGGATGTTATCTGGGGGAGGGCATCCTCAGGCCCCGTTTTGATGCGTTTCCGGTCTTCCGTTTACACGAAGTGGAAACGATCCGTGTCTACGTGAAGCCGCTTCAAATGGTGACAATGGTGTAGTTGCTATTGCCAGGCCACAAGTTGGCGTTGTTTTCATACCGCACAGCTTGTTTATGCGATACGCGCATACGTGGAGGGACTCATTAGGCTGCGGGATGTGTTTCACTTCAGTCTGTGAGATAGTTATTATTGTGTGTGAGAGGCTGCAGGTCACGGTCGCTCTCCGTGGCATTAGTCACACATTGTGCATCCACAGCCTCGTGTGCGGCCTCGCAGTAATTGTGCAGGACAAAACATGATGGTGTAGCAAATGAACATGTTGTTTAAGAAGGGCTGTTAACTTTAGAAGACCGAGCGGCATACGAAGTACTCGTGAATCCGCGCATGCGCAGAAAACTGTG
>VOQJ01043161.1:0-18690 GCA_015052665.1 Apistogramma diplotaenia
TACAGTTGCCTTTGACAGATTTTCTGCATCGCTGACATCATACAAAAAGCTGCCATTGGCATAAAAACGAAGCGCAGCACAAAGTATCTGTTCTGAACTGACAGCCTTTCCTCGCTGGGTAACAGGAGCGATGCGGTCTGAGGATATCATTCAGATACATTAATGACTCCCGTGAAATACGGTACCGCTCAAACAGATATTCATCGGGAAATGAAAAGACGTCTAATCGCGGTCTTATCACTCTCTCCCGACGTAGATTTCTGCAGAGTATCAGCGCTCCCACATCTACAGGCTCCTCTAGGAAAGGACACGCCCTGTCTGACACTTTCCTGTCCAACTCTCAGCTGCAGAGTCACACATACTCAGGGTTTGTTCAAGTAACCCTGCTACGGAGCAGGGTTGGTTCACGGAGTAAGTTGTGGGAGTAAGTTAACTCGGGGTAACGGCTAATATGCAAATATGTTTGGTACACCAATGCATTCGGATCATCATTCTGATTGTGACATGTGCCAGACATGACAGGCTTAAAAAAAAGAAAAACATTTCAATCATCTTCGTCTTCTTGGTCATTTACTTTCAGTGCCTAAAAATGGGAACAAGAATAAAACAAAGGCACAAAAGTAAAATGAGACGCTACAGCAAATGTTTGGCAGTTTTATGACAGTGTTCACGAGTTGCAGTGTTGAAAAAAGAGAAGCTACTTTTTAATTAGGCTGTAAATGAACTCTTTTTGTTTTTCAGGTCAGCGAGCTGCTTTATTACTTTTAGAGTCTCGTGCTGCTGTCTGCCCTGTTCTGAGGCTCCTGGAGTGAAGATCCTGCACTTGCCCAAGTCTTGGACTGAAGATGTGTCTCTGAGAACCTCTTCAGTCAGAGGTGAGCTGAAGGTAAATTGCTTTGGGGCACATATTGCTCCTTGTCTGACATCCTTATTCACTTGCATTGTCTGGGATGAAGAATTTGAAGGCGCTTCAGGGCTCCCTCTGCCACAGCAGCCTTATCTAGTTGTCCCACTTCACTATGTTGTTGCACTTTTACTTTCCATGCCTGCTTCATCTTTTAATACAACTCAAATTTCTCCTTTTTAGGGTCACGATGAATTTCTTTTGCTGAGTGACCTGATATGAGGTCCATCTCGATGATGTTTCTTTGTGTCTGTGTGTCTTTTTGGTGAAGCTTGTTAGCAAAGAAGACTGTCTTCCTAGAAACTAGAGTTTTTGCAGGCAGAACCGGTCTTCGTATCTTTGAGGTGTTCTGCCAAATTGACCTAAATCTCAGGTTTTAGTCTGAAATATGCAGTATGTTGGAAAAAACATACAACTGTATGTTATGGCTACTAGTACTACTTTCTCTCCCCCAGCCACTTTCTCTCCATCCCTCTCTCCGTCCCTCCCACCAACTATCTCCAGGATTATCGATTTAGCGTAGGCTGTGATTGAGTCTCACTGGGTGTAATGTGGGCCCTAAGGTGTCTTCCCAATGGAGAGCTTCATGAGCTATGGGCTAACTAAAGTCACTCTGCTACGACACCTGAATCACTGACACAGTATTACACACACACACACACACACACACACACACATGCACACACACACACACTCTCACTCTCACTTACAGAATTCAAAAAATAAAATAAGCACAAAATCATGAAATTGCTTCATTTACATGGCAAGAAGCTGTAAATCCTTCATAAACAGACTAAAAGCCTCTGGTTTCTATGGCAAATCTGTGGCAGAAATGTTTGCTGTCTCTGTTTGCTGGGATCAAGCAGGGTGATGGTGACACCATGACTCTTCCATCATATCGACTGTGATAATGGATGATGTCCTTGACTTATGTTCTGTAATTTAACATCATATATCTGCTGTACGCATAAAAACACGGCAGCAAGAGTCTATAATCATAATGACACCAGCAAACTTATATATTAGTCTATAAATCCTTTATGAGTGCAATAATATATACAACACAATGCATCACTTTCTTATAGAACTTTATTTATTTATTCATTATGATGAGCAGGGCACTTAGAAAAAGATGAGTGCTCCACCTGCTTTTCTAAGCTCCTTACTAACATTTGCTGAGTATTTAGTGACTGAAAGTTACATGTTCAGAATCTCTGACCTGAATCTGGATGGAAAATTATTATTATTACACCTACAGGGATTTCAGAGGACACTTCTCAACGCTTCACTTCATCTGCCTCAGCAACTACAGCCATGATTTCTGCAGTGCCATCTACTGGTCCAGTCAAGAAACCACAACCACTGAACAACATCATGGCTCATTGTGAGTTGTACATTACGAGTCATCAAGCTTGACAAGTTCCTTTATTCCCTCACGGTGACCTTATGTATTTGATGAAGAAAAAGAAGATTGAAATAAAGTTTATTCCAGGTTGTGTGTGGGACCTTGGTTGAGCATTTCTTTCTTTTTTTTTACTATTGCAGTTTGATTATTCTGAGATATTTGTCTCTGCATTTGTCCCAGAAAAATGAGAATCAAACTAAAGTAATTAAATAAATAAACAATACTTAACATGTTAATGTGAATTTAAACCTTTTGTAATATCCTGAGTACTACAAGAACATATACTGTGATAATTTTTTCCCATCGCAGATTATTTCCTCAGAGGTAAACTTTATCAACATCTGTTTTATCAAATAAGACAAAGTTCCTACTTCAGTGATTTTTATTGCTATAAAATGGGATTTTGAAGCAGCCAAACTTGTCAGACATGTTACATGCACCTGACAAACTGAACTGTTTGTATTGCAGTCTAGTCCAAGTGAAGTGAATGTAAACATGTGGACTACTGTACCATTAGAGGTATTTTGAATGTGAGTTCACCCTAAATTGAGAGGCAGCTTTCTCAAGCTCAGTGTATCCAGTGTTGCTTAGTTATTTCCGCCCTTAGTACAGGAGTCATTTTACCATCTTCCTCCAACTATCATTCTAGTATAGAAAACATTCAATGCCTATTTGCAGTTTGTATAATAACATATCAACAGTTTGCATTCATGTAATAATACAATATTGCCACGCAACCCTCCTCCCCCACCACCAGTTAAAAGCCTCCATATTCTTCCAGTGTAAAAAAGATAAAAATCAAATTTAATTAACCACCAATTTACATACCATGTGACTTCTCTTACCAAAAAAGCGCAGTTGTCACAAAATGTGAGTTCATTATTTTCATTTTCATTTTCTTTATCTTTTTTTAAATATTTTTTTTACAAAAGACAAAAACAATGCTGAAGTTGTTCATTACACCACAATATAAAGGGTGAACAACAGAAAAGATATACATCAACTATTTAATACGAACAGGAGTTAATTGGGTAATTTAGTTTGTACTTAGGGTTTTTTCTCCTTTCCCTTTTCTTCAATATTTTAACATATAAACATCCACTGCTGAAAAGTCCACACCAATCTATATTAGGTAGTATTCTGAATGGCTTTATTTACGTTAATCACAATTCATATATATCAGATAAAGTTTAAATTTAGGATATGAAATATATTTAAATGCATGGAGTAATAAGCAATAATTCCTTCCCTATATTCGTCTCTTATGCAAATTAATTTTTTATTGTTAATAACTCACGCCAAGAAAAATGTAGAGAAAGCAGAAAGCAATTAATTTTTGTTGGCATGTTTGTACAACTGCTCTTGTAGCATTACCCATTGTTAAGGATTTACAACACGTTGCTTGTTATTGCAAACATACAGTAAAATGTCTAATAATTATGACACCTGCCTGCAATTTTTGCACATATCATAGCCATGCTGTAGGCCAGATTGGACCTCATAGTGGGCTGGTTGTGGATGTTTGACACCATTGCAATATGCAATGCAGTTACTTTATTTTAAACTGACTGTAGAGTTTTGATCTATACTGTGAGTTCTCCATAACAACTTATTACTGCTTACAAACACAGCTCTTTGTTTTCTGAATGTGGGATAGAGTAGGAACCAATATCCTGACAAACACAACTGCCTATGTACAGTTAAGTGGTCTTCATTTGATTCAGCGAGCCTACTTTCCTGTCAGCACTCCCACTTTCATTAGCGGATATAGTATGAATGACAGACATTGCATCACCTCTTCCCATCCCTGGCGTTGTTTCTTGAATAATTGCCAAAATGAGTCTGAATAAGTCGACTCTCAGCTGACAGAGGCATTGTGGTAGGTTTGTTCAGGATTCTGACAGCTAAATAGAGCACAGTGCAACAACACTGTAATGTGTGAACTATCCCTGGTATTACCAGTTATTATTGTGTAAATCCACAGCTTGGTGGCCGCAAGGCTTCTCTAATCCTGTCAGTCTTTGAGAGTTCAGTCTGGCAGGCATGGTGTGCATGCTTACAAAAACTCATGAATGTGTATGTATCTGAGACAAAGACAGACATTTTCCAGTTGTGTTTTTGACTGTATATAGCAGTAGTGAAGTCAACCTTTCACACATTTGACTGGGAATGTTGTCTGTGTCTGCTGATGGCTATTTTGAGATATAAATCCTTTCTATTTGTCCCATCTTGTAGCAAAAAGTCCATAACATAGATCTGACTCTGGCTAATATGATGCAGTTTGTATGATGTCCAGACTGGCTCCATGTGACTCAGAGTGCAGTATTTATGGAATCACTCTTGTATAAATCTGTCAGGCTGTGGGTGGTTCAGGACACCAAGACTGTTTGGGTTGAATAAAGAGAGCAACGTGGTGGAATCCCAAAACAGTATCAATTAGGCCTTTCAGCCACTGGAGACAGATGATACATATGCAAATAAAATTAAGCACATCAGTATCCACATCTGTTTTTTAAGGCAGTACTTCATGTCAAACCTTGCAGTACAGTTGGTGCACATGCCAGCTATTTTAGCCTTCTCTATGGTGATTTTCATTCTCCTTATTTTCAGCTATATTTCATCTGTGATGAAGAGGTAGAAGAGGAAGAGAAAGAGGAACTTCCTCCTTCAGAACCAGTCAAACAAGCCAATGACAGACCTCACAAGTTTAAGGACCAATGCTGCAAGAAACCAAGGTTTTCTGATGTCTGCGCTCGCATGATTGTTTGTGGGTCCCTACATTTTTTTATGCATCAAAAATTAACTTAAATGAAAATGAAGTTCATTTAAATTTAAATTATAGTCTTTCTTACATAACTTGGCTTAATTTTGCTTTTCTCTTCAGTAAACAACAAGTTTGCACTGCGATGTAGGAACTGCAAAACCAAATCCACCACCACTGCCGGTCATATGCAGACCTCCAGATGTGTTTTGGTAAAATAGCAAGATACAGAGTGCTTGTGGCATTAACGTAAGAGTGTACTGCAGAGATTTTTCCTTCATATATTTAGAATGTATACTCCTCTCCTCCTCTTGCCATGTGCTTTGGCAGCCTCCAGGCTTCAGAAGAGCCTACAGTTCTCCTCTGTACAGCAGTCAGCAGAATGCCACAGTCTCACAGCTGCTGCCCTTTTCTAAGTCCCACTTGCACATATTGTTGCACTAAGATAAGTGCCTCATTAAAACCAAATGCCAAACCTGGACTGTTAGCCTTTTAACATAAGTTTGCATAGCTGCATAGCTGTAGTTCTTAGGAAATAACTACTGTGCTTTCAGTTTCCCTCATCTGTCACTCTAAAAAAGCTGTTTTTCATCCATTTTTCAAAAAAAAAAATTCCATAGTTTTTTAAAACTCTGTCACATCTGTCACATGTGCTCAGTGTGAACCTGCTTTCATTTGTGAAGAGCCCAGTGGCAAATTTGCCAATCCTGATGTTCTCTGGCAACTGCCAAGCATCCTGCACAGTGTTGAGCTGTGAGCACAACCACCATCTGTGGACGTCGGGCCCTCATACCATCCTCATGGAGTCGGTTTCTAACCGTTTGTGCAGACGCATGCACATTTGTGGCCTGCTGGAGGTCATTTTGCAGGGCTCTAGCAGTGCTCCTCCTGTTCCTCCTTGTGCAAAGGCGGAGGTATCAGTACTGCTGCTGGGTTGTTGCCCTCCTACGGCCTCCTCCGCATCTCCTGGTGTACTGACCTGTCTCCTGGTGCCTTCAGCCTCTGGACACTATGCTGACAGACACAGCAAACCTTCTTGCCACAGCTTGCATTGATGTGCCTTCCTGGATGAACTGCACTACCTGAGCCACTTGTGTGGGTTGTAGAGTCTGTTTCATGCTACCACGAATGTGAAAGCACCATCAACATTCAAAGGTGACAAAAACATCAGCCAGAGAGCATAGGTACTGAGAAGTGGTCTGTGGTCTCCACCTGTAGAACCACTCCTTTATTGAGTGTGTCTTGCTGATTGCCAATAATTTCACCTGTTGTCTATTCCATTTGCACAGCAGCATGTGAAATTCATTGTCAATCGGCATTGCTTCCTAAGTGGACAGTTTGATTTCACAGAAGTTTGATTTATTTGGAGTTATATTGTGTTGTTTAAGTGCTCCCTTTATTTTTTGAGCAGGGATATATCGGCTTGTTTAATGACTGCTTTGTCAGCACAGTCAAACTGCACTGACCCTGTGTTTGAGACATTGCGAGTGATCACGGCCAACAAAGCACATAAATAAAAATCAAAGGGCAAGAAGAACGTAAGTATGGATGCACCAAACCTGTTAATCATACAGCACAAAGCCAACTGTACAAGCATTGTTGTACCCAAATTCAGATGATGATAACTGAGGAAAACGAGTCCCAGTCCAAGCAAGAGGAGGAAGGTGGAAGAAGTGTGATTATACTGAATAAAAGCCTGTAGCTTCAGTAAATGCAGACACACAACAATGCTGCATCACGTTTTAGTCTACCCAGGGCAATTTATTTTGTCATTATTTTTAAAATATCATCAAGATGCTTAGTATGATGTATGATGGAAATGCAGTCAACAAGTTAACAAGTTCATCCTTGTTCTTCTGATTTTTGTTGTTACAAAGTAGCAAAGCCAGAAGAGAACAAAAGAGAGGACAAAGTTCCTGCAGATGACAAGGTCTGAAAATGTGGATGCACAAGATGACAGAGTCAATGTTAATTATAATCTTTCAGACAGTGACAGCAGTGATAATTATCATCGTCAAAGACAGAGGTTGGTGTTAAATTTTGTGTGTTTTCAGACAGGGGAAGGTCAGTTTGTTCAGCCAGTCTCACTACTATCTGGCTCTCTATCTCTTCAAGGTCATAGAAAATGATGATCTGGATGTTCAATAAGTTCCTCCACAACTTTTCCTGTCTCCTTTGATCTTTGTCTTAATTGCTTTCTTGCTGCTTTTCTTCATTGCTGTCCTACTTGCTGACGTCAGTGATATCTGAATATTCCTAAAATAGTTGTCTTATTTGTTCTTAAGTGCCGGCAACCACATCACACTGATAGATGACTCCAATGAGGAATGGCGCAGGGTGAGTCCCAGATTTAAAAAAAAAAAATTATGCTCTCACAACATATTTCACTGTAATCGCGATCAAGTGATGTTTTCAACCCTGTCTCCTCTCCAAAAGGTGTGAAAATTTATCAATAGACATCGAGCCAGATGGTGTGAAGATCCATGAATTAGATTTTGGTCATTATTGAGGTCTGGGATTTATGCCATTAGATGATGATCTTTTTTGAGCCAGCACAATTATGATGATTTTATGTTCTGGGGGGAAAAAAGGTCCAACTGCTGTTGGCTCCTTATAAAAGTTGTTTTCAATATTTATGTGGTTGTTGAGCAAATGTGTTCCATGAGACCAAAGTGTTGTAACATTTGCTGCTCCTTGTTTTCAGGTTTTTTAGAATGGGAAACAGTACTGCGATTTCTTAGCTTCAATAGGTGCTCAAGAAGATATGAGTCCTAATTTGCAAGGCAAACTCTCCTGATGAGATGTGGTTTGACTTTGTGAGCCTTCATCTCTTTTCCAGATCTGAAAACATTTCCGTATGTTTTCCGTAACAGCTGGTCATCATCCATCGCACTAGATCTCAAAGCCTAGCTATACACCCATGTTTAAATAGAGGCATCTGAGTAATCTCAATTAGACCCTGGAGCTGTGGTATACGTCACTGTCATTGCTCCACCAGGGGAACATTGGAGAGAGACCAGGATTCATCCCTGCCAACTACATCAGTCGCATGCGTGCAGGAGAGTGGGTGTACAAGGTGACTTGCTACTTTGTTGGCAACAGAGAGATGGGCCAAATCACAGTGAAGAAAGACCAGGTTAACACACACACACACAAACACACACACACACACACACACACACACACACACACACACACACACACACACACACACACACACACACACACACACTTTGTGCATTTTGCTGGCATGACCTGGGTCCACTTGTCTTCTTCGAGGGACGGGCCAGTGTTCACAGTCTTCCTACATTAAAACACCTCCTGATGGGAGCGATCTCTTAAAGTGTAACACTAATATGGCATGATGGGATGGTTTAATGGTTATAAATGAACTAAGTCATGTATCATGACCCTTGCAGTCACCAGATTACAACCCGACTGAACTCCAGAGGGAGATTTTGGACAGAAGTGTGCAGTAGGATTGTGCTCTCCACAGCCACCATCAAAACACCTAAAGAGGAAAGACCTTTTGGAAGAATTGTGTTCATTCCTTCAGTACACTTCAAACTTCATATTTAACTTTCAATTCTGCAAAAGTGGATTTGCTCTGGAAGGCACTGAAAAAAGCAGTAGTATACTATATAATAATTAATAACTGATACTGTCAAATTTGCTCTACTGTTTGCTAAAATATAACACATGTGCTCTCACAAGCTCCGGACATATTTTACATCCACATTTCTGTTCTGGCTCGCTATTGAGGATTGTTTTGCATTTCATCTGTCAAAGCACATGCTCAAATATTGAATGGCAGATTAATTTCTGCTTACAATTGTTCTGTGCTCTCAGCAGATTTGTTATTGAAAAAACACTCCATGCATAAACCAACACACACTCAGGGAAAACATGGTCTACAAATTTCAGAAATTTGACAGTGCTCTTCCTGCTATTACATACGGCATGTTGGAAAAATATCTGGGCAGGCGTTCAGGGTATTATTTTAAAGCATTAATTTCAGTGGTCACCAGGACTAGTATTGTATAATTGTCTTTTATGATTTTCTTTTGTGTTCGAACATTTGATTGACCTTTATCAGAATCACATTTTTGCTAACAGTGCTGCTACTGTAACAGTTGTTTCTATTAACAATGTTAAATGTTAAAATGTAAACTTATCTTATCTTATCTTATCTTATCTTATCTTAAAATAGAAATTTAAGCATGACTATTACTCTGAATATTCCTTATCCAAAAAAATCATTTTTGGAAGTATAGACGATACATATCTCCCCACTGTCCGTGTGAATAAATCTGGCATGTTGAATTGAAAACAAGAACCCCAAAATGCAGACTGGATAAGCCAAAAATCAACTTTTATTTAGGCAAGGCAGGTAGATAAAATATAAGATAAAAGATAAAAAAGGGTCCATTACAAAAGAACAAAAAGCCAATAAAGAACAGATACAGAGTTTAAATACACACAAAAGGAAATGAGGGAGGTGGAAACAGGTGGGATAACAATCCAATTCTAGTCAATTCAATTAAATTAAAGTCAAGTCAAGTCAATTTTCTTTCTATAGTGCCAAATCACAACCACATCCACCTCAAGGTACTTTATACATACAAGATAAAGACCCAACAATAATATTGAGAAAACCCAAACGATCAGATGACCCCTGTGAGCAAGCACTTGGCAACAGTGGGAAGGAAAAACTCCCTTTTAACAGGAAGAAACCTCCAGCAGAACCAGGCTCAGGGAGGGGCAGGGACGTTCTGTGCAGGTCGTCAGCTTGTCGCAGGGCCAACACAGAGAGGCAGACAACCATTCACTCCTATGGGCAATTTAGAGTGACCAATGAACCTAACCCCAGTAAGTGTATGTCTTTGGACTGTGGGAGGAAACCCACGCAGACACGGGGAGAACATGCAAACTTCACAGAGAGTGAGAGAGAGGCCTGGGCCAAGGTGGAATCGAACCCAGACCTTCCAGATGTTATTCTCTGTAAGGCAGCAGTGCTAACCACCACACCACAGTGAATAGTAAAATATTTTATTAAAAATTATTTTTAATTTTAAATTTCAGGGAAAACTGTAAATATTCAGTTTCTGTGCCATATGTCAGCACAAGATCCAGAGTATGATTTTATCGTGATTAAACAGAGCTGAACTTAATTGCAGGGGATGAGACTAGGGAAGTAAGATTGAATACAAGGCACAAGAGACAAGGACGCTCAAAGTAAAACACAAAGTAACCAAAGCACGAGGCCACCAAGCACAGAGATGAAACAAGACATGGGAGAAACTGCAGAGGCAGGAATAAAATGAAGTAAAGCGTATTAACACCCTATAACCATGAACAGAAACGAAACAGCAAAACTAAAACTGCGAAGGCCAGAGAACATAAACACAAAGAAACCAACCAGGAATTACAATTACAGCCCCCACATATATGTTGAAAGCTGGAAATATAATTACCAGAAACCTGCAAGCATGTGAGTGCTCCTTTCCATCAGCTACCCGTGTAACACTGAATGAACATAATTTGAGTGTGTTTCATCATTTTATGCAGATTCAATGTGTGAGGAGAAAGAAAGACACAAAGGGTTGAATCTGGGAAAAGGTGCAGTATTTGTTATCACTTCATTATCAGTGTCATTCTTAGCAAAGGTAAGAATGCATTCATTTCCTCACATGTCTGGGGAACACATGAGAGGCAATAATGAAGCAGAAACATTTTCAAATCTTCAAAAGAATGCAGAGCTTTTATCTATAGATACTCTGAGTGCAGTGTAATTAGCTGGATGCAACACTGCAGGGATTGTTGGGGATGAAGAATGAAAGGAAAGGCATATGTTGATCTGAAGAGATATTTTAGTAGTGAACATATAAGCCTGACTAACACGCCACCTAGACAGAAAGACAGATGGGTAAACACCTGTTCATACACCTCTACCTGCCGTCTTCTGATAATGTTTAATAAAGAATACGTGCTTTAATTTCTGTGCTTTTTTTTTTTTTATTATGTGCTTCGCTGGATAAGCCTGAGTGTCTCACTCACTGCGTCTCTGCTTACCTGGTTTCCTCTCCTTCACACGCTCGACCACCATGTTTAGATGCAGATGATGAGTTGCCTGGTCACGCCTCCTTCCTGCTCTGTCATCTGTCAGAGGAAAAGAGCTGCATGGCCTGAGCAGGTAGCACTGCCAGGCTTCAGCAGTCTTCTGATTGGACAACAGAGCACCCCTTCAGACACGGGTCACTTCCCCCTGGGAAGCGGCCTCTGCTTCATGCTGTATTGGACTGGAGTGACTGTGTGGAAGATGGGTTACCATAGCTGCCATGTTGTCATCCACGACCCTCTGACCCTGCCACTACAGACAGGCAGGATGGAGGAAGGCTGCCGAGATGTTTGTGGATATGTGGGAATGGATGATTTTATATATTTGTGAGTGATTTTATATATTTCTCTCTATATATATCTATTGTACATGCGTCTGTATCACAAGATAGATTTACTTGCTTGTTTTGATCTTTCAGCTGTGTTGCATAATCATAAGATTGATTTGATATGATGCTATAAAAACAGTGTAAACATTTAAATGCCCCTTCTGGCATCTAAAAGTTGAGTCTGACTGTTAGGCTACTCGATGAAATTGGAAACATAAAGTTTGTAAATGTGTGTTTCCTCTGCAAATTCAATCTTTTGGCAGCTAGCAGTGAGTATCTGGAGCTTGGGTTTGCATTCAGTGTGCCATTCAACGAGGCAAAAGAGCTTCACAAGATGAGCAATTTTAAGCCAGTATATACAGCAGTGTGTATAACACATCAGATCAGCCTGTATCGTGACACAGTTACCATGTAATGATTGTTTTAACCAACAGAGGTCCCTGTTGCACAGGACATGGAGCCGATCATGCTGAAATTCTCACTAAAACAACTTGACACCCCACAGGGAACCAGTGTGTTCTTATTGTTACTAACAGTTTTGGAGATGCAGACAACCAAATCCCACCCTTATCTGTGGGAAATGTCTTATATTTCACGTTTATGAGCTGTGACATAAAATAAGCACACAGAGCAGCTTGAAGGAATAGTTTGGTTTCAATTTACTTTTATAGTAGTGGACTGATTAGTAGTTGTGTAACAACTTAATTGAATTAATAATATATATATATAATATTACTGCGCATTACATGTATTGATCAAAAAGTTCATTAAATTTTCTCTACTTAATTTGTGATTCTGAGGTGTTACGTATCACACCCATGGGTGCAGTTTTAGGCCAGGCACAGCTCGCTGATTTCCTCTAATAATGGAAACCTCCTTGAACGTGTGATGTGTCATTTGCAACACATGTTGGAACAGCATTATACAGCGTTAAAAAGTAATATAACTCCGCAAGGTGTCAAACTGCACCTACGGGTGTGGAGAAAGTGATGCACCCCGTTTTAAGAGTGCAGGCTCTGCATCATCCCATTGAACCGCCACATTCAGAATCACATTTACCATCCAGTCGAAGAGAAAATCTATCTTCCCTCTGCCAGCCACCGAGAAATGTAGCAATGTGAGGAAAAATAATAACATAAAACTATATTAGAGATCCTCTTTGCCTAGCAGAGAAGGTATTGATTTTTAGAGAAATGTTTCAGAAAGTCTCTTCCATGGGCCACTGCTAATGCGGCTTCTTTTCCCAGATCCCATAGCAACAAAACAACATTTTAGGCCTCTCACAAAGCTCGGGGACCACATTTATATTTAGAAAGTTTCCATACTCTCTCCATCTGTCTCTTTTTTTGTGACACACAGGTGTATTTAAGTGAGCGTGAATTTGTTTCAAATCTCGGGTTTCCTAACAGCACCTGTGAAGCATTAGATTAAAAACCCTGACATGATTCTTTTAATAACTGTTGCAGAATAACGCAGCTTTTATTTCTTTTCATTTTTCACCGAGGCACCAAAATTCAATTATCTAATCTGATTTGTATGATTATTAATCTTCGTTACTCATACATTCAAAATGACTTTGCAATCATGTGAGATACAAAATGGAGTCTTTTTTTTTAAGTGGAAATGTAATGAGGTAGGTGATGAGTGAGATAGGCTCATTGCGGGGCAAGGGTCAGAGTTATGGAACCGGGCAGACAGATGCAGAGATAGAAACAGGCTTCCGTCTGGCACCATTAAGCAATTCAAGGTGTGTATATCCACTAACTGCCAACAGACACCGCGGGGGAAGACTGTGGCGAAATATTGGCAGAATGTTACACAGTACTCTACATAGATGAGCAAGAAACAGTAAGACAGAAAGTGCTGATTTATATGTGATTTCATGCTAGTGCAAGAATAAATTAAAGATGGTGATGACACAAACACTCACTCACTCACTCACTCACACACACACACACACGAAGAGGAAAAAGACAAGTTTACCGGGTGGCTCCTGAGGCCCATAGAGAGAGAGAGGGGGGAGGGAGCAAAGGCTGGAGAGAAGACTGCAGGGTTGAAACCAATTAGGCCAAGAGAGGCTCCCTCCACCTGCACTGCGGAGCCCCCGGGGGAGAGCCCCAGTGACAAGATGAGGGATCATCATCATTACCATTATTTATTTGCTAAGCAGAGGCCGACTCTGGGGCCAATCGTAATAGGATTCACGAATTACAATGAGTATCTTGCTTTTGGGGCAAGTATAGGATGTTTTTTTTTTGGGGGGGGGGTTAATGCATGGATAAAAGCAAGCATACGTTCAGAAAGCAACAATTACAACTGACTTATGCTAACACAAATACCTTTTTAGCCAGTCATGCAAACTTATTATTGACTCCCAAACTGTCGTCAATAATACATGTGGAGTCCCTGGAAGTTTGGTAAATTATGTGAAGAAGTCAGGTCGAACCGCTCCTGAAATCAGTACTGCTAATTCAGGTGCAAGACCAGGTAGAGGGTTCATATTTATAATGGGATCATACTCCCTCTGACTTCTCTGGGTAACATTAACTTGTTCAATTTAAGAGAAACGTCCTCTTTATGTTCTCTTTCATAAAGTAATAACACATTATGCTCAGAGGCATTTCAAGAAAATCTGTCCATCTATTTACACAGAGCATCTGTGCTTTGGAGTGGGCTTGTCTGACCGCTCTTAAAACACAGAAGTGATAACAGTTAAAGGCTGAGTGCTTATTTGCCAAGCAAACAGATCAACAAGTCATATTTTAGAATTAAAACTGATTTCCTCCAACTGAGGAGGAGTCTGTTTCGGGACCGGTGCAACAAGTGGGGAAAATGAGTAGAGTTCATTGATAGTCACCGTTAGTAAGCTACTGGCAGCTACACGCACCCATCGGAGTGGGCTGCCTGCCTCTGTTGCCAGGACGATGAAAAGCCAAACCAAGAAGAGCTGCTTTATCCGATTCGTTTAGAGCAGGTAAATATTATCAGGGTGACTGTAACAAGGAGACAGACTGTTCGAAACATAGCCACATCAACCTTTACAGCAATAACATCACCATGTGACTGCAGTGGCACTCATACTCAGTGCTCCTGCATACATTTCTGTGTTAATGAAATATTGTTGTGACATATTTTCCTGTGGCATTCAGGGACAGTACTCCTACGATCACTCAGGCAGGTCAACTGATTGTACCACAGACTGGTATTTTACAGTACAGTGCTCTGAAACAGTTTAATTACTTACATGTACATGTTTCAGATCATCAAACAATTTTCAACATTGACAAAAATAACCTTCGTAAATACAAAATGATTGATTTATCATTGAAAAGCAAAAACGGCGGTGCTGTGTGAAAAAGTAATTGCCCTCCTTGTTAAATCACGAATGAACTGTGATCAAGCACATTCTTTTCAGAAAGGTGAATTCAATTATCCACTAACGGAGAAAACGTGGAACAGTGATGAACCTTCCACAGAGCGGTTGGCCTACTAAAATTACTCTAAGAGTGCACTGACGACTCATCCAGACGTTCCCAAACGAACTCAGAACAACATCTAAAGAACTGCAGGCCTAATTTTCTTCAGTTTAGGTCAGAGTTTATGATTCAACAATAAGAAAGAGACTGGGTTAACGTGTCATCCATGGGAGAGTTCCATGGAGAAAACCACTGTGTTAGTTACAGTACTTCCTGTCTTATTTTGATAGTGTCTTGGCTCTTGTGTGCTGTGTTTAGTTTTGCTTCCTTGGTCTTGTTTCCCCAGTGAATTCCAGCTGAGTGCCCTGGTTTTTCCCATCTGTCTAATTGTATATATTGTCTGAGTCTTCCACTTTCTCACATCGTCCCATTTGGTAGTGTGTTTTCCCTGGCCTGCATCTTTTTTTTGATTTCCAGTAAGATTATTGCAGTAGCTCCAGCTTGGCTGACTCCTTTGTTGGGATTTTATATTACATTACGTTACATCTCAGGAGTCCTGCATGTGGGTCCAAATCCTGCCTGCCACACTGCTGTGACAAAAACAGCATTTCATAAAAAGATCAAACTAAGCGTCAAACATGGTGGTGGTAGTGTGATGGGCATTAACACACTGGATGCATTATATAAAAACTTCACAAAATTCAGATTCTTTCAGATGCAAACTTGTTGCGTAACCTACATTCACACCGAACGTGTTGTTATCATCCTCATAAAACGCACTGAAAAAAAATGCAGTCAACATGAAGCGATAATGAGCTGGTCCTGATATTATTAAACAAGAACAGGAAGAAACATAGATTCAGGACTCATCATACTGTATTCTCAAGAGAAGGCAGCAGCAGGGAGATTTTTATGGTCTGATCCAGGAGTTGAAGCCGTATCATGACTGCATGTGAGAAGGCAGAAAAATCATATGGGACAGTGTTCTGTGAAACAACAATCAGATGCTCTGCCATGTTGAATGTTTTCATTTTGTCACCACTTGACAATGCTCTGATTGGCCAGATCTGTTTGTTTGTGAGAGAAAATGTCGGAGAAATCGAACCTGATCCGAAAAAAATAAATGCCGCAAATTTGTCCTGTGAAATGATGTTGCCAGTGTGAACGGCTGCATTTAGAACAGGCGAGTCTGAAAAATATTTCCATGTCTGGTGTGTATACTGCTTTGCTCCTTCAGGACCTGGATGACTTGCTGTCCGGCCATCAGTTCATGCCCTGAAGCTCAAGTGCACTTTTTTAATGCAGCAGGGCAATGATTGCAAAAACACCAGCAAGTCCACCACTGAATGGCTCAAAATAAAGAAGGTTTTGGAGTGGCCTTGTCAAAACCTGGACTTAAATCAGACTGGGGTGTTTTGGCATGACCTTATTCATGCTTGGAAACCCTCCAATGTACCTGAAGAGTTGGCTGAAACTCCTCCACAGTGATGTGAGAGACTCAGTGCCAGTTATCATAATCGCTGCTGGCGATGGCAGTTCTTACTACCAAAGGAGGCACAACTAGTTAATTAAGTTTAAAGGGCAATTAATGTATCACATAGGGGCAGGTTGGTTTGGTTAGCTTCTTTCGCTTAATAAATAAAATCACCATTTAACATGTTCATTTTGTAATTACTGTACTCAGCTTATCTTTGTCAAAAACAATCAACAAGAGGATAAACACTTTTTCACAGCTCTGTAGCTCTAATACTACATTCCTGAAGCAGTACTGTTTTACTTTTGGGCTTTTACAGCAATATTATACAACAGGTTGCCCTACTCAAAAAGCCCTTTAGGATTTTCACCTTTTTCAAATCCTATAAGACATTTTCTTCCCGCTCTATTGGAAAGAAGTTTGGGTCTGTAAGACCTTTCAGAGTCCTGTGGGAAATATCTCTATAAGAATGACTGGTAGGACTTGGAACTATCAATTTCTACCATTACAACAAACTTGTGTATTCAGTACTATGCATTTATACTGTACATTTCCAGCAGTTTCTTTTTTATCCAGTGCTGCAATATCTTATTGCAGAAATATCAAAGAAAATTTTTACTAACTTACTACTGGAAATTCTAATAGGGTCACAGCATCTCTAAATTCTTGTGATAAAGGTACCAATGTACTTATTTATTGAGCTGCGGGAAACATCCACCTTCTCTTCAGAGTAGGTAACAGTGAAAGGCAATAGTGAAGTAAAGCATGCACTGGAAATAACACATACGTCAAACCTTTGTTTAACTGCGGCTGTTGAATGCACATGCAGAGTTGCTGCAGCTGCTACAGTTTTCTGTGTGATGGAAGAAGCATTTAGGATCTTTGTTATCCAACTGCTCTTTTATATTTGATGCAGCATCACTGAACACATTCTATTTGCAAAACTGAAGCAAGTGAAATTTTAGCATCTTTCTTCCAGAGTGTTATAATAATGTATAATACAGATAAGTGACAAAATAGATGATAGTAATAAAACTTGAATGCTTGAACCCCATTGTGAGAGGATCCGTGGGCTCTGTTAGGTTTCCTGCCATGGTTCAGGCAGCTTGCACCTTAGAGGAAAGGGTCACTGTAAATCACTACACTGCATTCTGAGTGATCATCTTTTCTCTGAGATGAAACATGTCTACTCTGAAGGGAGCTGCCTCTCACACCATGGCAATACCCCACAGACTTGTAGAGTCAGTATCAGGCACTGCTGCAGCTGTACACCACCTTGCTGTTACACTTGTGTTGGTTTTTCCTTTAAGTTGTCATCTCTTTCTATATTATATTTCCACCGCTGATGTTTGAGGTGGCAGTCTTGTTAGACACTAGTTTCAATGCAATTTGAGTTCCAGTACACAGTGTAATAGTGTTATTTCTAATTGACTGAATGTTTTAGATAATTTTCACTTGAAATTCAATTTATGTCTGTGTAGTGTAATAAAAATTGAAATATTTTTCCCTGAAGAATACTGGTCCTGAAATCCTAGACATTGTAAAAGATAGGTGCAGCTTCCAGTTTTGAAAAACACAGTAAAAGCGGAAGTGTCTTAAACCCATGACTTTTCTGGACCAAAAAATACTTTTTGATTGAGCCCATATACTCCTCAGTTGTTTCAGGTTGCTTTAATTAAAACATGTTCATCTTTTATAACGTCTATGTGTAGTGATCAAATAAGAGGGGTGCACTGTGGCAACTAAGCCCTGACTCTACTGGTGCGACCCCTAAATACAGTGATGCAGGAAAGAGTCCAGAATAAACGGGACAAGAGAAAGGTTGGTTTTCAGGAGCGAAGCTTTTATTGCTAAAAATAATTTATATAAAAAGACTTTAAAACAAAACAGTTTGACCACAACATTAGCAAATCACCAATACTTGCCGTGGTGTGCTATGTCAGGCAACAGCAAGGACTTGAGAACGACAACTCAATCCCACCAACAGGAGGCATAAAAAAACAGAAGTGCCTTAAAACCAGGGTAATGTAACTAAAAAACCACAAGGACGCTTATCACATGCACTAAGCGTCTTGCTAATACTAAGCGGTCCCCTGCAGCCGCTGTTATCCACAGAACATCTGTACATACACGCTCACACCTTTAAAACATCAGCCTCCTGATTGTTGTTAGCCTCCACTCAGTGATTGCACATTGCCCAACAGTACCACACAACTGCCATTCATTTACTAAAACTCAATGTTACAATCCCACACTAAAAGTTGGCCCTGATTCAGCTAATGAT
>VOQJ01043165.1:0-13155 GCA_015052665.1 Apistogramma diplotaenia
TAGTTCACACACACACACACACACACACACACACACACACACACACACACACACACACACACACACACACACACACACACACACACACACACACACCCTCCCTCACCCACACACACACACACACACACACGCACACACACATGCATACACGCACACAGAAACTAAGGAATGAATGTTATTGGGGGCTTATCAGTGTCCTTAGGGGCCTGGCAGCCACTTCACAGACTCAGATCCCAGTGCAGAGGCCACAGAGACGAACCTATGTGACCGGAGTACTGCTGAACAAAACATACTGTTAGAGAGCCTCGATAAAAGCTGCAGGCTGCAGGGCACAGTAACAATGAATGATACATATGGCAGCACAATGGCAGGCAGTGGTGGCTGCTACTACTAAAAAGAATAAACAGAAGAAGAAGGGGGGGAAAGGGAAAAAAAGCCATTAATGTGTTCTGCGGGGCTGTGACCAGTGAAACTTCATCGTCTTGTTTATTTCAACGAAACACAAAATGAAGCTGCATTCTTCATGTTTTCTATTATATTCACTGGAACTGAGCAAGCATGGCAGCTCGTCATGATGTATAACCAGAGCCCCATTTTCCGTTTGGGATGTAGAAAATAGCTGTTAGTTATGCTCAATGTGCATTTTAATCTGGCTACATAAGGCAGGGTGCATTTGTGAAAAAAATAACAATTTTGAAATCAATGAGAACGAGTCATTCATTTATTAACACATGGCACACTGAAATGCCCATTAGCAAAATAACATTATAGTAATAACTTACAACTGCCCAGTAGTTTCTATAGCTCATACTAAAATTAAAAAATTATAGCATTTTACTGTTTAACCTTGTTTTAAAACAGTGTTTGTGCCCTTTTTTCCATTTTCCTTTTTTAGTATACTGTATAATAAAGACTGGTATTATAGCCCAAAGGAAATGTTATTCATGGAAGTAATTTCTTTTTAGTGTTTCTGTGCTGACTTTATACAATTGCAGCCCCGACAGCATGGAAAGTAGAACAATGCGCTAATAAAACTGAAGAACACCAACAGATTAGTTTAAACAATTGCATTTTCACACAGCCAACAGAGCATCAGAGAGGGTGCAGCATCACCGGATCACTGTTTCTGAAGTCTTTTTTTTTATCTTTTTATGCTCTTTTTTGACACAAAATCTGTTACAACAAACTCTGGTCACCAGCCCAGCAATACTGTCTAATGACAAAAAAAACCTGAAAATATTTTTGAGGTATTAAGATACAGCAGTCCTTCTATGTTCATACTGGAATTAGTGTTGCTACATTATTGTTACATAAAAAAAAAACTATTTGATAACAAAATCTGTGTCACTCATTTGCCTAGCTGTAACTCTATAATAAAACTCTATAATAAAACTCTATAATAAAACAAAATACCACAGTCACAGTATCATATGACTGCTGCTCTCAGACTGCTGGCCTCCCTGTGGTTCCTAATGGGAGGCAGAGCTGTGGAACCAGCTCCCAGTGTGGATGTGGGAGACAGACACCCTCTCTGTTTTTAAGATTAGGCTTAAAACTTTCCTTTTTGATAAAGCTTATAGTTAGTGCTGGATCAGGTGACCCTGAACCCTGCCTTAGTTGTGCTGCTGTAGGTTCAGACTGCTGCAGGAGTTCATGTGATGCACTAAGCACTTCTTCTCCACTCACCTCTGCACATGTTTATATGCCATTAAATTTCCTGTCTCTTTTTTTTTTTCTCTTTCCTCTTATTCCCATCCTGTTGCCTCGGATGGCGGCCTCTCCCTGAACCTGGTTGGATGTGTCTTCCTCTTAAAAGGGAGTTTTTCCTTCCCACTGTTGCAGTGCTTGCTCATAGGAAGTTATCTTTTATAGTTGGGGTTTTCTCCAGAATATTGCAGGGTCTTTACCTTACAGTATTAGCACTTTGAGGCAACTGTTATTGTGATTAAGCGCTATGTAAATAAACCTGGATTGAATTGAATTGAAATCAGTTGCAGTCAAAATGCATTAAAAACCTGCAGTAACATGCTGTGTAACATTTACTATAAGACATACAGTAATAAAACAAAATGATTCCCAGAGTGATACTCGTGATATCAATTTTATAATTAATTTTAATTAATTTTACTCCACTGCTGGTTCAGGCTCTGACGACAAGTTTTGCATATTACATATAAACAAAACAAAAAGACTAGTTTTCCTTGCTGACTTCTTCTTGAACTTCTCTTACTTTAGGGAGTAAACTATCCTCCAGTTCACTTGTGTTCCACCTAAATCATTGAGTGCCAAGTGGCTGCAAACATCACAGGAAATCGAAAATGAGACGACCACTGCTGGCAAAGAGGTGTTGGCAGTGGTTTGGCACAGGAACTCAGGAAGCGGCGCCTCCTAACTGAGCTGTGCTTCCTGTGTGATAACTGACCCAAACATATTTTGCCTCTATCTCTCACACGCATACACCAAGACAAAGAAAACACACACATTCTCCTTCTCTTTGGCAGCTGGGATACTTTTAATGAATTAAAAAACAAAGAACACTTACTACTTAAGTGATGGAGGCTCAGCAGGGTTATAATGTAGGAGCTTAGTGATGAGAATGACGTACTTTGAAGAGATCTGTGCCACAAAACCTACATGCTTGCATGATGTTCAGAATAAAGATGCCGATGTAAGTGCACGAGTGGCAACAGTGTTTACAACGTACAATAAATTTGACACTTTGGAGGAGCAGGCACCTGCGCTGCTAAATTCACTTAAAGGTTAACCTGAACCTGGGAATTATTAAACACAGAGGAAAAAGGACGGTAGGAGAAAGAAAAGTGAAAGAAGACAAGGAACTCAAGGGAATTAATAATGCTGTGATGGCCAGATACAAGAGGAGGGACAGAAAAACAAGTGAGGAGGAGAGAATGAGGGAGTAATGGAAAGGAGTTGTTTTTTTGGAGTTTTGTTCTGAACGTCCCCTTCACGGTCATGTTGCGAGGAATGTGCACACAGCAGCCCTGAAACCATTAACATTGTGCAAAAACATGATGTTGCAACCCACCCACCCCCCAACTCATACCGCACACCAGCGCACACAGCCCAGACGCACATTTCGCTGCAAACGCTTCCTTCCTGTTGCTGGTTTAGCCCAGTTTAGAAGTGAGATAAGAGGTAAAGAATGAGATATGCGACAGAAGGAAGGCAAAAACGACGCTGATTCTTCTGCATCAGACACGAGACATTGTTCTTTAAAAATAAATGCATAGCTATGCAACACCAAACCAAAAAAAGCCAGATTTTTACTATCTGCAGGTGTGGTCTTGGTGTTTGTTTTCACTTCTAACGGCTCTCCAACTCCCCCCACCTAACCCACATGGTTTTATTTGTGCCTGTCTGTTCTTCTCTGGCAGGTTCAGTCAGACCACAGGACAGTTTAGCTCTTCCTCATCGAGAGCGCTGGCTTCCTGTGACGCCTCTGCGTCTCTGGTCAATATTTACACTCACTTCACTCTACCACTGCCAAGCTGCGTTGCATGGAAGGACACAGGCTGCATCCCAGCGCTGGCAGTCATCTCGCGTTTATCGGAGGAGCGGGATCTGTCTGGATTCAACAGCAGCAACATCATCAGACCTGTTCACTTCTTAACAGGAAAGCTGTGATGCTCTTCCCACCCAGTTAAGAGTTGTGTGTGTGTTTGGAAAATTCAGCCATGCTGCAACAGTCAGAGCTCATCTTTGACTTTGCCAGTGACCACTTCAACATGTCACAGGTGAGTCAGTTAAGCAGCAGGGAACTGCACTGTGTGTGAACTAAAGGCTTGGTTTCCAGCCTTTTCCACAGTGTGTGTGTGTGTGCGTGTGAGATTTGCTGGCAAACGTGTGTTCTCATCTAATTTTTTGCCGTTTTGTGTCCTGCAGCTGGGGAGTCTCACCGATTGCCCCGCAGTGATTGTAGAGCAGGTCCCCCATTCACACCTGCTCTCCTATACAGGTCTGACGAGTGAACAGTTACAGACGGAGGGAGATCATGAGCAGCTGATCAAAGGTCAACACACACACACACACACGCACATACACACACACACGCACGCACGCACGCACACACACGCTTCAACCTGCCACATTCATGACATTACATGTATGCGTCGCCTGACATCAAAGCTTTTACCAGGTATTTAAAACAAAAAGAAAGCTTTGCTCTGCACATGCGTATTCACCGCCCGCGCACATGGACCACCCTCCGCTGAAATCCAGGAAGTAAAAAAAGAAAACATTCCTGGCTTGTTCTTGGGGAAAAAAAACATTTAAATTAATCACATTAGGATGTAGACGTGGTCAAACCGAGCTACGGCACACATGCTATAGCTTCCTCCTCACACGTTCAGGAATTTAAAAGTAAGTGATATCTCCGTGTCCGGTTACATTTCCGTCAATATTCACGCTTGAGGGAGCAGCTGAGGCGGAGCACGGCGATGGGGCTCGGTTAACTTTGGCTAACGGTAACAGCAGCATTTGTAGATAATTTACAGACACTTCAGCGTTACTGCCGTTTGGGGACAGCAAAGCGGTCTCCCGTGTTTCTCTAAACGTGGCGACGTGTTTTGACAGGCTGTGGGTTTGCTTTTCCCGGCGGCAGAAAGTGCTTGAGTCCACGACAAAACAGCTGTTAGCTAGCAGATGTTTCCTAGCTCACCTCACACACACAAGATGCGCACGAAAAAACGACACACAACACACTCCCTTTTGATCATGTTTAGCCTCGAGGACACGCACGTGGTGAGATCTAAGCTGTTGTTGTGAGCAGTGGAGTGTGTGTCTGTCAGATATCAGTGTTGTGTACCTGCAGTGACCAGCAGTCCACTGAGTTTACCCGAGAACGACACTTACCTCTTTATTTACTTAAAAAAGTTCGTGCGACTCTCTTCTTGCATTCAGTGAGACTTTGGGGGAAGTATTTGTATTGCAGTTTTTTTTTTTAATTATAGTTTTGGCTTCATTTGTTAACGATGTGCAAATGAAATACTGAATAAATTAATTAAAAATAATGAATGCAGTAAAAATTTATGGCATTCTCAAATTGGACAGTGCGCATGATAATTTGTGGGTATTTTTAATTATTCTAACACTTATTCTTTTACTTAAAAACGATTTTGAATGCAGCACTTTCATGTTACTTCCTTTCACAAAAAGGGGAAGTGTAAACTGTTCATAACAAAACAGTGCAATCATTTAAATAATTCAAACCTCTATTTTTAATTGAAACCAGCATAAAAACAACAAGTAAAATGTTAGCTTATTTTTATTCAGTCTTTGCATATACGCAGTACATACAGGCTTCACAGTTTGTGCTCCAAGTAGTGACTGCACTCAGGCAGAAGTATTGCTTAAAAAAATGAAAGCAACCAAATTATTCACGTCCTAAAAATAGCTCAAAAATATCTTTGCATGCCCTTTTTTAAAGCCTAAAGTGAATTACACAGTTTGAAATGTATTCTTTCATCATTTAATCTCTATTGCTATTATTTCAGTAATATAAATACATATTTTATTCCCTTTTTATCTTTTTGTAGAGTCAGATCACAAATGTCTCACTCTCACGCATTAAAAACCTTTGTAAACAGTCCAGGACTGACTTCAATTTTCTTCATTTAAAAAAAACAACAACTTTGTTTAGAAGTTAAATGTAGATGCGTACTGTTTAAACTAGATCCATCAAACTTACATACTTGTTCACTGATTTTGCTAGAACAACACTTTATTATAATAAGCTTTGTCATGTTGTCTGGGGTTGTCTGTTTATATCATTCAGTATTAGTGGTGCCTTTGCAGATGTGCTAGTTACTGTTGCCGTGTGCACACTAATGCACACCCATACCATCACAAATCCTAACTCTGCATTAGTATAAATCTGGACTGGAATGGTCTGAAATGAGCTCGAGCCCCAAAGAGGGTGGCAGCCTTATTAAATGTTGCTCATTTGTCTTTTTATGTGCGTGATGAGGAACTACGTGATAACAGAACTGTGCCTGTTCTGCTTTTACTGCTTCTTCTAACAATGTAAAAAAAAAAAAAAACTAATAGCTCATCACTAATAATTTTAAAGAAACTCGATCTGCAGTTACCAAAGAGAACCTGGAAACACTCATTTGAAATGTGTTATATAGCTGTAGTAGCTGTTTGAATTGGACGCACTTCTATATTACACCAACATGCATCAGTTGTAACCCCTTAAGAAGAGGTTTTACTCTTTGAAAAATGTTAGAAAGCAAGCAGAAAATATATAAATGGACAGCTGTGTTCTGGATAAATTGCTGAATGTGTGTTTACCCTCCTTTGTTGCTTTCTCTTTTGTCTGCAGTGGAGCCATGTGAAAGTGGAGAGGAGGAGACCATGGAGACACTAGTTGCTCCTCACTCGTTACTCAACATGGAGTGTGCTGACTCGCTCTCCCTGGAACATTACTGTAAGCACAGACACAGAGTTAACACGGCACTCAGCGGAGCTCACCTTCGGCTTTTTGATGTTTCGGTGCAAGATTTATTTTTAGACACGGTGGTTATAGCGCTGCTTTCTTCTAGCAAATCTATTTGTGCACCCCTGCAGCACAGACCTTCTTACCATCACTGGGCGATGTCATCACTACTCCTGTTACCCAGGTGACAGTGTCAGCAGAGGGGCTTGTGGGCGCTTTTGACCAGCCACAATGGCCCTCATTGCACAGAAATAAGCCTGCAACACAGCTGCGGCCCAAAAAGAAAGGTCAGTAACGTTCCTGCTCTTCAGCTTGTACAGGTAGAATTTTAAGGGTGAAGTACTTTTGGCTGACTTGTACTTTTTGTCTGTACAGGTAAAAAACCTCGCCATCGAAGAGCAGAGTCTCCCACACCAGACATCACTGTAAAGAAGGACAAATACAACAAAGGTACTGCACTTCTCAAACAGCCTGTTCCCTACGCACAGTTGTAGCTGCGGCGCTAACACAGGAGCTGTGATTGCTTGAGTCTTCCTTAATTTTGGGGTCAGTGAGTTGAGTTTGTCGAGGACATTAAGGACAGAAAGCAGTTTAACAGCAGACCTCTCTGCTGTTCGCTTTCTATTCAGAGATGCAGCATAAACAACAGTTAAGTCACCTGATTGCAGCCGGAAGTATATAAAAGTCTGTACAAAACACCCCTACCAGTTATTACAAAAGTAAATGTAAACATGCTCGCTTGGAGGAAGCATGCTATGACAGTAGGTCTTCATCAAAGTTATTTAACCCAAATGCTGTTTGTCCTTTTCGTTCATGCGCTTTAGGTGGAAATACCCTTTACCTGTGGCAGTTCCTGATGGAGTTGCTGCAAGATAGACAAGTCTGTCCCCGTTACATCAAGTGGACTAATCCCCAAGCAGGGATCTTCAAACTGGTCAACTCAAAAGCAGTGGCCAAGCTCTGGGGCAAACACAAAAACAAACCAGATATGAATTATGAGACGATGGGCAGAGCACTCAGGTAAGGCACAGCAGCTTTCAACTGGAATTTCATGTAATGTTCAGTGAAATTTTTTTCACTCTTTAATTCAGCTGAAAGCAGATCTGAGTCGTGTTTCACAATAATGACCAATCATAGATGTCAAAAGGGTTTTTAAAGAGCATTTATGCCAATTTTCATCTATTTTTATTCAGGTGTAAAGTTATTCCTGTAAGACCGGATTGAAATACATCAATGAAGAGTTTAACAATGTGTTTTTATGTCAGTTGATTGTTTTTTGCCATTTTAATTTGAGCTCTCATTTACTTACTAATGAGACATAAACAATAAAACTGTTAATGTGTAATGTTCCTCCCGCAGGTTTGAGGGCTGTTTATTAAACTCTTGGCCCTCTGTGTGTGGGGGGGGGCTGCAACTATTCAATTCTTGCCCATTGACTTTTGGTTTGTGTTTATTGAATGTACAACCTCTGTATCCATCCAGGTACTACTACCAGAGAGGCATACTGAATAAGGTTGAAGGCCAGCGCCTCGTCTACCAGTTCACCTCTCTCCCCAAAGACATGATCTACATCACAGACGGAGACGGCATCAAAGAGGAAGACGATGACGAACACGACGACAGCGTCAATGACGACGGCATGAGTGACGACTCCGACAGTACCATATCGTCTAGTGACCAGTCAGTGGAGGAGGAAGATTCTCACCCACCGCCAAAGAAAATGTCACCCACCTGTGTCCGAGCGCCGGCCGCACAGCGCACCAAGTCCGCTCCCAGGCCCCCGGCTCAGCGCGACACCGTTCTGCGTCCCGCCAGCTCCAGCTTGATCCAGGAGCAGCATCTGCCTATTGTGTCTGCTGAGATGCTGCGCACGCTGCAGAACCTGCAGAAGGTGCAGTCTTTGAAACCCACGGGCCAGGCTTCAGTCTTCAAAACAGCTCAGCTGCTGGGGAGCCTGTGCGAGCAGCAGGGCCGCCGCCGAGGTGGCCATGGGCGTAAAAGGTGCACCGGAGGCGGCAGATAAAAAGTCGCATCCAGGACAAAAAACTCCACAGCTCATGCCTCTGACTAGCTCTGACCAATAGAAGAGACCATTACCCACTCTCCATAAATAAAAGCAACTGCCTGTACACTCCACTAACTCAGGACCACTCACAGGGCTGCACTGTCAGTGTCTGAAAACCAGTGCTGGATAAAACAGGGACTTTTGAGCTAGAATATTATTTTAGAGTGTGGATCAGTGACCTTTATGGCACTGTCAGGAACCAAAATTTCACTGCCGTTTACACTCTCAGTAAAGGCAGACTTTGAATGCTTTTAATTTAGCCTTATTGTCATTTTCTGTAGCTTGTTGTTGTTGTTGTACCAACACCAAAGACAGACATGCACTGGAATCTCTGGCCTCTCTGCAGATACTTTCTCTGCTTGCACTTCAGCTCCAGTGTCCTGGAAGCAATTATCACCACACTGTGCCCTTCTTCTTCGCCTTTGCTCGCACTCTTTCCTTCTTGTTTACTTTTGTGTATTTATGCGATCACATGCTGAAGCATTCCTTTGCCTTAAAAGTGGCTTTGCACTAATGTTTACCTCTGATGTATATTTGTTCTGAAAGTGCCTGAAGGTGTCAGTCCATCCTATACCTGGCAATCATAAGGGAAAACATTCCATATTATTATTATTATTATTGTTTTAATTATTATTATTATTTTTTTTAAGATTGCAGACTTTTTCTTTGTAAAATGTTGAAAACAAGGAATCACTGTCATTTTTAGAGTAGTACTATAGCACTTATGCTATTTATTACACATGTATCTACACAGTGGGACTGTTTTCTGTGTGACAATCACCAGTGAAGTGGCCTTGTAACCACCCTTGCTCCTATAAGATTAGTGCTTTCTGCAGTGCACACACTCCCTTTAGTTATGTATACATAAATGCACATGTTAAACTCAGAAGCCTTTATCTGTATGTGTCTATTATGTACCATAGGGCCACAGCATTAGAACCACTGCTGCATGAAGTGAGCATTGATCGTTTCGTTACAGCGCAGTGTTTGTCTGGCAGTCGTGTGGGTGTTACCTTGACATGTAGCACCCAGCTAGGCGCTGTGGAAGAACCCCACGGCCTCTCATGGCACCGGCAGTGGCCTCTGTGCGAGGCGGCTGTGGACCGTGTGAGGCTGGTGGTTTTAATGTTATGGCTGATCTCTGTGTGCTGTACGTCTGTGAAAGTGCTCGACTCGTTCTTTGGATGCCATTTTCACCCTCAGGTTATAAACTTTTTTTGGGTGGGGGTGCACAGATTAAATATTGTATGCAAGAAGTAAAACAGTTGACCTGTCAAAGTGAAGTCATTATTAGTTTATTATTTTCCCTTCAGCTGTTCTTAGTATCGGCTCACAAGGCCAGCCTACAGACTTCACCTCACTCTAAATAAAGCAGTGATTGAAGAGTCAAGCTGGCTTTTTAGGGGTTAAATTAGGTAAAGTGGAGCTTATGCAGTAACTGTGCCTGCAGGGGACTGTTGTGCAGAAGTATTTTCACTTTATTATACCATGTTGGTTTTTAAACCCCCCCCTCCCTTTTTCCATGTGTCCTGGGAAAGTCTTGTGAATTTATAAGCTTGTAGCAGATGGAGAGGTGGCGTTTCTGTTGCATTTTTGTTTTTTTAAATGGTTTTTTTTTTTTGGTGTATGTGTGTTTGCTTTTGTGCAGTCCCAAGGTGTTAAAGATAATGGTCTACCATATAAAATAAATTTACATTTGTCATTGTGTGAAATCTTTTGTTATTCCTTTGAAATTGCTAGCAGCCAGTAAGTACTCTGAGCTACCTTAGTGTTTGTCACGTTTCAGTAATGTGCATTCAACTGCCGCTTTATTAGGTGCACCTGTTTAAAAAAATAAACAAAACAAAACTCTCCTAGGAGTTTCAAATTGATGCCATAGATGCATCTACTCGGATGAGGTAGTTCTCACTATAATAATGATCAGAAAGTGACAGTATTCTCAGTGTTTATAATTATTACAATTTTAGCATTTATTCCTGGTTCCATTTTCTTTTGAATTGATATGGAGAATAAAGTCACTGAGGCCCATGTGCACTCCATTAAGATCTGCTTAGAACTTGTGCTTCCAGAGGATTCATGCCACTTAAAGATCCTAGTGCTGGGATGCTGAAGGGTAGCAGTGTTTTCTTCTCTCTCTCTGTTTTTAGAAAGATGTTCATTCTATATTAGACTTAGTGAATTTGTGTTTTGGCCACCACAATAACAGTTTTAACATGTCAGTGGTATTCAGCCATTTCCCTGAACACAAAGGCCTCTTTTAAACCATCGTGGAGTTTTGGAAGAGGGCCTTTCAAGCTGTAAGAGTGTAACTAAAAGTTGCAAAACTTTGCTTTCAATATATAAAAAAGTATATTTTAATGACATGGTTCTTTTGCAATAACTCCTCCAGGCCGTTAGGGGGAGTAGCGGGAGTGTGAGCCGTGCGCAGCCGGATGTTGACAGGCCCTCTGCAGTGTTTGAGCTGTGGCTGTTGCCGCGATCACGTTTCCAGTAGTCTCCACGTCTAGAACTTTCCTGTCACTCCAGAAACAGCGCACGCTCGCAGAAACCCGATGGCAGCCGAACGGCAAGTTAATCTAAAACATCACTTAACTATTCTCAGGGTATCATACGTGTATTTTCTTCCAGTTAGTTAACGGTCGGTCTCTTCTCTGGCTTTAGCAGCTTCCCTGATAGCTTCATTGACGAAGATCCAGAGAAAGCTCTGCAGGTAAAACACACACTAGCCTCAGCTGGCTATAAACAAGTTTTTGAGATTCCCAGAGGCTCCTGCAGGTTCGTCTGTTCAACCTTAAATTAAGCGGACTAACCGCTTTAAAAAGGAAACTGAATTATATGAATAATGATCATGTTTGTGATGTTACTAACAAAGCTAGCAAAGTTAGCCAACATGTTCTGCTAGCCACACTTAAATGAAAGTAAGTCCAGTATCAATAACGTGTGGCCATAATAGAAGGGCAGTTATTTGTTGTTACTTTAATATCGTTAAACGGTAAACATTTCTCAGGCGTAAGGAGTTATTACAACATAACGTCTGCACGAAACAGTCGGCTTCAACTCTGTCATCCTGTCAAGAAGCCGGTGTTAAGAGTCAGTCTGCTTCTAAACAGCTTCTGGTTAGTCGTTGCATCTGTATGTGAATAATCGGGACTGTATTATGGAAAGCCTGTTTAGAGTAAACGGGAGTAATTCATACCACTCGGTACTACTTCACTGGTTAAACAAATTCACCGAGTCTCCTTTAAAGGCGAAAGTGAAAGTTGGAAATGCACAACTCTGCCAGTATTTTTCTAGACCTTTCTTTGCAGCCACACCTCTCTGTGGATGAGAAGTTTTATCCGTCTGTACAATAAAAGCCACCTCTTTATTTTCAGGAGCTTAACGAAGCCTTGCAGGGAGACTCGGACAACGCTGATTGGTTCTGTCAGCGTGCCTATGCCCACATACTGCTCAGTAACTACAGCTGTAAGTCTGCACAGCACATTTGGAAACAGACTCCACCAACACTCTTGTAACGTGCTTGAACTTGGTACGGCCATCACAAATTACAGTTGTTTAGCTTTCTAGGTTTATATTGCAGAACAAACAGCCTGACTTCCTACTCATATGTGATACTGCATATTTATATGTATTGCATACATATAAATAGAACATTTTTGTTTATTTTATCTCCACAGGCGCTGCTGATGATGCCAAGAAAGCACAACAGCTAAAGCCCAGCCTTTCCCTAGCTTTTATGCGAACAGGGTATGAACTGAAGAATGCTCACATTTATATATGATTTTCTAGTCTTATTGACCACTCATTTTAACCATGTATTCATACTGCACTTTGATCTGTAAATGCCTAAAAAGCACTGTGGGTTTTCCTCACACCCATGGCCAGTTAAGAGCCACCAAATAACCTAATGGGACGTTTCTATTAATAACTACTCAGTGCGACACGACTCGACTCTGCACAGTTTGTAGGCATTTCTTATAGTAGCAGCTACTAGTTACCAGGTACTGTTTTAGTACTCACTCTGCCAGGGTTCCAAACAATCCCAGGTGATCTGAAAATGTGACATCAAGAACAGCACGTCACTGATTGGTCAGGGAGTGTCGTCACTAGGGAGTAATGAGCGACTTCTTCACAAGAATCAACGGCACCATTTTTTAAAAACCTGACTGCAAGAAAGTGGAGGCACGTAAACCACCACCGTGGGCGAATGAGGAGGTGCAGACATTTCTGTGCTTGTTGGCAGATGACACGACAAATGAGAGAGTTTATCACGAAGTCTCGAGCTAATGGCTGCTCACAGGTTCAGAATCAGAAGAATTTATTGCCATATTGAGTGAACAGTTCACTACATTAGGAAATTTCTTCGATACTTGGTGCTGTAGTGCAAGAAAAAACAAACAAATAATACTGAACAATTTTAGACATTACTATACAGAAGAAATAGCTTAAATATATAACTCCGGTAATATGTACATGAATAAACATAAGTAAACAGTAGACAGTGCAAGACAGTGCAGTGATTAGTGCTTAGGCAGTGGTAGAGCATCGGGTGTTTAATGGAGGATGGTGGTCACAGCCTTGGCGTCCATCCTGTAGGCCGACTCCTCCCCGTCTGAGATGAGTCCGATGACAG
>VOQJ01043166.1:0-14822 GCA_015052665.1 Apistogramma diplotaenia
CTTGGCACATTAACATTAATAGTAATGGAATGGTAACCATGGGGTAGGGATTAATAAGTATCTGTATACTTCTTCCTACTCCTTTTCGGGCATTAAAATCATATGGGATTTTGCTCGCACATATCACGGGGTATAAGTGTATGGGTTTAAATAGGTATATGTATGCGTGTGTGTATGTCTGTGTGTATGCACATATGACATGTTAATAATGTGTATGTATATGTATATGTAGATATATGTAGGTATGCATGTGTGTGTATGTATATGTATATATATATTTTTTTTCTTTTATATTTATATATGTCCGAAATAAATAAAGACAAACAAACAAACAAACAAACAAGAGTTGCTGCTATCTGTGTTGGTAATTTATTCATTTTCTGAGCACGAAGGTTTTGTGAGTTTTTAATCATCACCTCTTTCTTCTTTTCCAGTGTGTACAAGCAAAAAAGTACTGCTGGTATTTCGAAGGTGGATATCCTATCTACTTCATGTAAGTTCTTCTGTTACTAATTTAAACCAGTAACTCAAATCTCTGAACACCAAAACTTGAATGTCCGCCGCTGAAGAGGTCTGTGTTGCTTTTTTTGTTTTTTTTTAAATACTTTTTATAACAAACATTATTTCTGGTAACAGTCACTTGTCTCTGCTTTTGCTTTTATTTTGAACCACAAGATGATGATGATGATGGTTTAGAGGCTGCAGTAACCGAGGAAACAAACAGGCATGTAATGACGACTGATTGGTGAAGTGGATAACACTGATTATCTTTTCATCATGGGACATCTTACTGGGTGGGGGCATGTGAACATTTTGTGGGCAAGCCTATAGATTTAAGGGAATTTAACAAGAGCCAAAGGTACCCTGGTCTGATGAATTACATTTTGCCTTATATCAAATGGATGTCCAGGTGTGTGTGTGCTGCTCACGTGGGGAACACCTGGCACAAGGATGCACTATGGGAAGAAGGCAAGCCAGCGGAGGCAGTGTGATGTGTTGGGCAATGTTCTGCTGAGAAATCTCAGGTCCTGCCATCCATGTGGCTGTTGAAAAACCCTTTCATTGAACAAACATGGCTGACAAAGGAAAAATAGATGAGGAATAGTGAGCACAACAATTTTGAAGTATTGATTTGGCCTCCAAATTCTCCAGATCGCAACCCAATTGAGCATTTGTTTGATGTGCTGGACAAACAAGTCCCATCCACAGAGGGTCCATCTGGCAATTTACAGGATTTGAACGATCTGTTGCTAACATTGTGGCGCCAGAGAACCACAGCACTCCTTTAGGGGTCAGGACTGTTTTGGGGAACAACACCACATTAGGCAGGTGGTCATTATGTTATGCCTGGTGTGTCACATCATTATATCATTGCTTTAACAAAGGGGTGTTTTTACGTTCTCTTGTGCACATAATGACAAGCTCATTCAACAAGCTTGTTTCAACACTTTCAATGCAAAAACACATTGTCAAGTACAAGATACCAGCAGCTTCAGTCAAACATTGCTAACTCCACTCTCTAGTTGCATTCCGTATGACAGGAAGAGCAAATAATGGCGGGAAATTACTAGGGATGCGCAGATCCGATATTTGGTATTGGTATCGGTCCGATCCTGACCTAAATTACGGTATTGGATATTGGAAAATAATTTAAAAAAAGAAATCCGATCCATTAAACATCGTTTAGCTGCTTTACAGTGCTTCTTCTTCTTCTTGTGGGTTTAACCAAGAAACCAGCTTAGTGCTGCGTTACCGCCACCTACTGGAATAGAGTGGGACTTAGGAGTTGCTGTGACAGAAGTGGATTGTCGCTTACATGTGTTTCCTCCGCCGCTCTCATCTCTATCGTCTCTGTGAGTTTACTGTTTTGAATTTCAGCTGGTTTTTTTTCTCTACTTCTGATCGCTATGACCGCAGGTCGCTAGCTAGTGCCGGTGTTAGCATTAGCATTCGTCTGGAAGGACCCCTCCCCCGTCAAAATATTCTTTATACTTTAATCCCTGAATAGTGGCTAAAAATAGACTTGCAGTAGAAACATATTCAGGAGGATGCTTGTGATTACAAAGCATTACAATATTACGTTCACATAGCCCCGAGCAGCAGCAGGCAGCTGTTTTAGCTGCAGTCTGTCTGCAAAGACACGCAGCTGTTAGGCTACGTTCACACTGCAGCCTGAGGTGACCCAAATCCGATTTTTTTTGCCGTTATGCGACCTGTATCTGATCTTTTCATGCCAGTCTGAACAACACAGATATGATTTTTTCAAATGTGACGCAGGCCACTTGAATATGTGGTCCTAAATCCAATACGCATCCGGTCTTTTCAAGTGCGACCTGAGTCTGAACAGCCGGTCGCTTTTATCCGACCTGCAGGTCATTGGTACTTGACAAACGTCACTATTCTGCGTCCCGCTACACGGAAGAAGGAAAAAAATGGACCATCCATGTTTACTTCCACAAACACTGAGACGTTTGCTACGTGTGATGTTATCACATCCTCTACTGTGCATGCGGGACACATAGGTTCGTTTGGCGTTCACACAGGAGATCACATACAAGTCGCATATATTTGGAAATGTGAACGACCACACAAAAAAAAATTGGATTTCACAAAAAATCGGATACAGGTCACTTCAGGCTGCAGTGTGAACATAGCCTCAGAGACGGTCGGATTTGTATCGGTATCAGCAGATACCCAAATGCAAGTATCGGTATCGAGATAAAAAAAAGTGGTATCGTGCCATCCCTAGAAATTACTGATGTATTATGTGACTGCTTAAGAGTTACAAAGTTAAGTTACTTTACTTGTTGTTAAACTAAAATCTTAAGTAGTGGTAATTATAAGTGGCCTTCACTTATAATTCCTATATTTATGGAATAATTTAAAATAAAGTCTAAAAGTTAAATTAAAATAAGTCTTCCTGTTTGAATTAGTTGGCAGTGATACATTACTTTGCTACAATATTATAATGAGTTTACTTTTAAAATTATAATCAAAACAATGCACTTACTTACTCGTTTTTGACCCTGTTTCATCAGCCTGTTCTGGACGATGGAGGAATCTCGGGAATCTAACTAAACATGGAGTTGCCTGATTTTATTGCTTTTTTATAAAAATGTGCTCGCAAAAATTTGGGACATACTTAAGTTGACCACAAATTTATAGTAAATGTAGCTAAAACTTTTTAGCTTGACTTTTACTTTTCATTTTTGTCTCATTCATCTTTCTGAGACATTTCATATTTTAAAAATACTTTTTAAACAGCTTTTTGCCACAGGACATTTTAGACTCTTGTCTTGGGACAAATGGTTTTGTGGGCGCCTGCTTAACATAAAATCATAGAAATCACTAAATCAAAAATGATATTTGTGCCAAAATCTCTCAGAAAATTAACCCCAGTTATGTTTTGTGAATTTTTGCAATTAATGTGCAAGGGAATGGTGGGACATGATTTTGATGAAGATTTGGACTGAAACACTGGTAGAGATCAGTGTATTTTACTGCTGGGACTCACGAGTGTCACAGTGAAAACAGTGGACTAACTTACCTGTTTAGAAGAAGCAGTGTTGTGTCGAGGTACATTTGGAAAGTTTATTCAAATGAAGCAGTGCAAAAAACTAATCAAGAAGCATATAAATGCAGATGTGTTGTATAAAGCATTTTGATTGCTTAAGAATGAAAATATTCTTGTTAAAAATTGCTTATGGCCTCCATAAGTCAGGACAACTACATTCTAAAGAAGAAGAAAAAATTTCATGTGCCAAGATTGAGGTTGAACGTGACATCATGGCCTGCCTGAAATAATGCTGTACTCAAGTAATTTCAAGTCTCTCAGCTGAGTGAATCCACTATGGTTTCCTATGGTTGTTGTGCAGTAAAGATGACAGAACGATGGTAAAATCATGGTTTCTTCATTAAAACCATAGTGGATTTTCACAAGGGTAAGAAATAATGGCACCAATACTTTATTTTGTAACATTACTGACACTCCAGCTCCGTTAAGAATTTAAACATTAAAACAATACAGAAAAAAGTGGCTAACTAGTTTATGCTTCTCTGTGTGACTTTCTGCTGCAGATGTCGTTCCTATGAGGACTGCTGTGGGACTCGCTGCTGTGTGAGAGCCCTGTCCATCCAAAGACTATGGTACTTTTGGTGAGTTAGTGTTTGGTTTGCTATGGCTGTATACCTGAGAAAACAAATAGATCATATTTTTGTCATTTTATGCCCATTTCTTGGTATTTTGTTCTTGCATGTGTAGCTGCTTGACTTCAGCCATTGAGCTTTACCCCGTGGCTACGCTGAATGTTCAGTGTATGTGGACTGAGCTCTTTATCAGTCACTACACCTGTTGGTAAATAATTTCAGGCGTCTCAGGTTGACTGAAAATTCAAACTCCATTAAAACTAAAGTTTGCAAAAAATCACTGGTATGAACAGGTCTCAGTGCAGCTGTTGATTAGACACGTTACACAAAAACCAATTTCATGGTGCCAGAATTGGTTTGGTGTTTGCCTTATGATGGCTTCAAACATTTATTGACAACCCCCCGCCCTTTGGCTGCTCTCTGAGACAATCATGAAATCAAAGGCATATCTGTGAGGGACCCTCATTGTTCTTGGATTAATAGGATTAAAAAGTGTTGATCTGATTTTTTTCTGATTTCAGGGGATTTTAAGGAACATGCATGTACCGCTCCAGACCACGAGCTCATGGTTGCCTCTGCCAAGGAGGGCATGTTTCTGGTAGCGTTTGTGTGCATGTGTGTGTCATGCTGTCTATAAATAGGGTAGCTCAAAGTTCTGAATGAACTCCTATAAAACTTTGTAAGGGTGTAGAGTCGGGTCATATTAACAATCCATTAAAATTTGGCTCACATCCATCAAGGTCTTCAAGGTCAACTGAATGAGTTATTAGTGAAAAATGGACAAAAAGCCTTTTAACCTGGAAACTATGATTCTTACAAGTATAGTGTGTATTGTCAAGATATAGAAAATATCAGATAAAGATTTAGAATATCACATCACCTTTGTCCTCTGACCTCTCCTTCAAGGTCGACAGATTGATCTGGAGGTCAGGGTGATAATAAGGTGACAACATACAGGCATTTGACATATGGGGATTCTAAATATTAAGTTACGTTCGACCCTTGACCTCTTCTTAAAGGTAAAAAAGGTCAAATTTTCTTGTTCGTATTGGCAGCATTTAGGAAATGATGCTGATATTTGGGGATTTTTAATATCACATTATAATTTGGCTACAAATATGCATTTCCCATCTGCATTTCTTTCAAGTTGACCCCAAAATGTGTTTTATCTTTGAAGAAAGAGAAAGAGAATGAGCTGATTGGTTAGTTAGAAATATGCTGCACTATAATCTTATATAATAAGCTCAAGTTCACAACTCAAGTTACTTATAGATCAATGTCTGCTATTACCCACTCTTACATGGTGTTAATATGCAAAATGTACCACGATTCCCTTAAAAGTAGCTACTGCCCAGAGAGTGAGCTGCCTTGGTGGAGGTTTGTGTTCTCTGAGTGCTTCTTGCTAGTTCTGCTCCTCAGTGCAGGACATCTGTGTTTAATTCTCCTACAGGTAGAGCTCAGTTCAAAGGTCAAAGAGCAATGTTACTGATTTCATTTCCTTTGTGGCTGTTGTCACCTTTTCATGCTGTTTAATTAACCCGATCGATTCAAGCAGGATGCAGACAGGCAGTTAAGGTCAAAGGTAAATCAGGAGTCAAACTACGGTGAATGTTTGTGTTGATTAACTCAAAATTTTTGAAACAAACTTATTATGCCATTGTTTTAAAAATCCACATGTGTCTGTCAGCCTGAAGTTATCTAAGTCAATGATGTGATTAGAAATTTAGTATTAAAATTTGTGTTATTAAAAATTTGTGCCGGTTAATTTTGCAGTTAAAACAAAACTTTTCAGCTTTTGCTTTTCAACTGTGAGGATTTACTGCCTCTTTGTCTTGTGCTGACATAATCGTATCTAGGGTTTAAAATTC
Organism: Apistogramma diplotaenia; assembly: GCA_015052665.1. Taxonomy (NCBI): domain Eukaryota; kingdom Metazoa; phylum Chordata; class Actinopteri; order Cichliformes; family Cichlidae; genus Apistogramma; species Apistogramma diplotaenia. Next base: position 6,015 of record VOQJ01043166.1, read on the forward strand.
CACTGTAGTTTATGGTTTAAAAAAAGAAAGAAAGAAAAAAACAACAAAGCAAATTTTTAATTTCTGTGTAATTTGGAACAGTGTTGCATAGCTGCTCTTTTTTGATCAAACTATTAATCATTTTAAGGCTTAAAATCTTGCACTTTCTTTTTTTTTCTTTGACCAACAGTCTGAAGTAATATATAGTTGCATTTTTTTGTTTGTTTCATATTTAATTGTACTCTAGGTGGCGTTTTTCTTAACATCAAGCTACCTTTCACTAAAATAATTTTATTTTTTGTTACAGGCTGACACGATTTTCTGTCAAATTAATAAAGATCACAATGCACCAGCAATGACAGTCTATTAAACAGATTGTCAAAACAAGCCTGAGTCCACATATAAATTATATATAATGCTGCCTAATGTCTTCACAGAAAACAGGTGTCACTGTAAACTAGTGACGAGATTTCCACACACGTCTAGAACCATAAAGAGGCTATTTGTTGTCCTTTGTGTCAGGTTTTAATTGATATGGCTCAGCTAAATGTCAGTGTAGCAGACAGGACTGAATAATAGCGCCTTCAGTCTGTGGTTGCCGTTGCACCCCAGAGAGGAACAATCAGATGCTTCCAGCCCGACCCGGTTTAGATGGAGATGGGTGATGTTACATGAACAGGACACTGTGTGCCAGCTAAATGAATTGGGTCCATGCTGAAGAACAGCTCCTGTTTTATCCCACTGTCCCTCTTGACAGTTTCTATGCCACAATGTAGTGCTCTCCACAGAAACAGTTCCCACAGTATGGCAAGCAACCTGGGACACATTGTGCGGTTGGAGAGCGGCAGTGTGTGCTTACCTGAGTGCCCTTTTAGGAGCGTAGCTTGGACGGAAGGCGATTGAATGATAGCGAACAAGGACATGCAAACTTTAAGATACAAAAGAATAAAAAGCAGACAATAAAGCCTTTTTAAAAATGCCACCATGGGACTTCACAGGACTGGCGAAGCTTTAATAATGACCTCTTTTGGTTTGCTATTGTGAAAACTGCCTTTAGGGAACAAGAAGAAGATGTGAAAATGCTAAAGAGGAAGGTGACCCAGACAAGGAAAAAAAGAAAAGGGGAATCTATGTCAAGGTGTGTGTGTTCTACACACATTGTACACTACCAGGCAGTGGGTTTTGAGCGTGAAGAGTCTGGTTTTTATTTTGTGTGGATTGGTAAACTCTTTCATGATGAGGATTTCTTTTCTTTCTTTTTTTTTGTTTTTTGTTGTGTAATTCACCCAAAAGAAAGCCACATGTGTGCAGTGAATCATATCACAATATTTGTGTTTTCAATTACAATAAACAAAAACACCTGATTTTTAACGACTTTGGGATTTTTGTCACAGTGGAGACTCCAAACAAAACGGCGCAGTTAAATAGCAGATCAACAAAACTTAAAGATAATTTAGCCATGTTCGTTGCTAAAACTGTGCAGTTATATAATTTTCTTCTCTTTTGGTGCACTGATACTTGCAAGTACGTATAGATAATAACTGCCCCATCCAACTGAGAAAGCCCATCTCCTTTGGCCACTGGAGGGCAATCCCTAGCTTCAGAGTTCACAGTGGTTTTACTGGGTTTTCACTCTTGACGGTTCACTTTGTGCTCCTCACAGTATGGATTCGAACAGTGTAAAGAGCATATACACAACTTGTGCCACCAGCCTGCTTTTGTGTGTTTTTTGGTTGCTTTTTGTATTCACTCACCAGTTACATGATTTAGAACACATTCCATGGATGTTACGTCTAATGGAAAATAAAAATATTAATCTGGTAAAATAAAAGGGCTTGCTGGTGTGATGCAGTTGTTTACATCAGTTTAATGAGCTTCACTAAGTGTTATTAACTTATTTTGCTGTTTCCATTTGATTTCCATGTTATGGAAATATATAAATTCTATGCTTCAAGGTGAGCTTCAGCTGTTTTGGTTGAATATCTCAGCAGCATGCGGCCACATGGCACGATATTTGTTTAGCAATCGGCCCCAGTGTCCCTTTAATCAGGAGATCAGGAGAAACTAACAGGATGACTGTAAAATGAAAATGAAACCTCCAATGTGTTGTTCATGAATATGTTGTGTAGAGATGCTACATACTTGTTGAGACAGCTATCTTCCTGTACAAACTCACCACAAGGTTTTATTTTCAAAGTCTGTGACATATTTGCACACAGATGACGTTTGTTTTTGTTTTGTTCTGGCCCACGCTTGCCTTTGACTCGGGGTGTTTCTATTTGCTTCAATTCAGCCTCAGTTCCTGTCAGGTGTGTTGTGACATTTGGGCCACATTTGGCTCACACAAATGATATTCTGTAACTGCCAAATGTAATTCATATTAGGCCAAAGGTGTCTGCAATTTGAACCCACAGCATCGAGACCAGTCAGTTAGACAGAAGGTTTTTAGTTGTCTTTCCTAGTAGGAAACAGAGATTGTGGAAAATTTGTGACCATTAGTTTAGATTCCAGCAGCTCATGCAAAAGTATCAATATGTCAAGCAAACTTTAAATCCCCCGTGCAGGGGACTTCCTCTTCTAATATGCATGCAGTGCACGTGCATGCTGCTTCTGTTTTTGTCCCCTTGCGCGGCCTTGCTGAGTGTGTGAGTAAAGCAACATTCAGATCGGCTTTACAAAGCCCTTTCGTTCATTTCTTTGACACCGCTCCGGTGGTACAGCCAGTCGCTAGTTCACAGGGTTCTGGGGAAAACATGCAGGGTCATTCAACAAAAACGTTTAACTGGATTAAACTTTTCCACAATGCTATATGACGCCAACCGGCAACCAACTGCGTTGGCCAATCAGCACATTGGACCTGACAGAAAGCTGTGTAATGCCATGCTTCTGCTTTTTACCTCAGAACTGCTGATTTTCTAAGCTTTCATTATTAAAGGAATAAAACCTGTGTCACAATATTAATTTGGTATCTGAGAAACATTGAAAGTTGAATGGGATCCCCTGCATGGTATTTTAGAGAATGCTGGTTATATTTAAGTAAGTGCATTGGTTGCACCTATAAAATGCAACCTGTAAAAGAGTCTGAAGGTTCAAATATTCAGTATGAATAGGGCTTTAAATATAAATGCAACTCTAGTTCCAAATAAGTTGGACACTGTGAAATAAATTTTTAGAAAACATGGATGCTGTGCCCTCCAGACTAAAGTGGAGAGGGACTATCAGTTCAAAAGTCTGCATCTCTGATGGTGGGGTTGCATTAGTGTCTGTGGAACTGGCCGCTTGTATACACAAGCCTTAGAGCAAAATGTTTTTCCATGCAGATGATGTATTTTTCAGGGAAGGCTTTACATATTTCAGCAAGACAATATTAAAACAGATACAGCAACCAGGTGCTGAACTGGCCTGCTTACAATTAAAACCTATGAGTCATTTCATCCATCCATCCTCTTATTCTGTTCAGGGTTGCAGGGAGAGACAGACAACCATTCACACCTCTGGGCAACACCACGCCACCATGGGACTGTTTTTAAAAGAAGAGAGGATGCTGCACAGTGGGAACCAGGGCTCTGTCCCAATTCTTTTGAGACATGATGCTGCCATCAAATTGAAAATTTTGAAATTTTTTTTTTTTACAAAAAAGTGAAATGTCTCAGTTTAAACACTTGATAAGTTTCTATGTTCTATTATGAAAACAATATGGGTTGCTGATGCCTGCAAATCATTGCATTCTGTATATTTATTTATTAGTTGCACACAGCATCCCAACTTTAGACTTGTTTTTGTGGATGACGTTGTCTTGCAGCACAAGTAAAATCTCTAGCATAGAGTCAGAAGGTGCAATCTCAGCTTGATTTTTCCCACTATCCTTCCAAAATATGAGCGTTTGTTTCTCAATACAAAGAGTACTGTCCAGCAAATAATACTATGAAAAGTATTTGAGACTTCATGGTGAGAGGTTCTGAAACAGCCCATTTGTAAAAGGAAATGAAGGATTCAACCTTTGACCTTCTCTTTTAACAGTCCCGAGCCTCTTGACTTTTCTCTCACTGAAGAGCATTTTTGTTGTGATAAAATTAAAATTGAATATAGGCCACTCTGGACTACTGGACTCTTTGCTCCCATTGCTCCCATGAATAGTGTATCAAACCTCTGACAGGTACTAAGTACAATATTAAAGAAGAAAACTTACTAATGTTTGCATTATTAGGGGTGGCTGTAGCTCAGGAGGTCGAGCAGGTCACCTACCAATCGGAAGGTTGGTGGTTCGACTCCTTGGGTTGCATATCAAAGTATCCTTGGGCAAGATACTGAACCCCAAGTTGCTCTCTTACACAAGTGTTGGAGTGTGAATATTAGATAATAAACACTTTGCTTAGTTTAACATGGAAGTGATTGTGTGAATATAAACATGTTATATAAAGTGCTTTGAGTGCTCAGAAGGGTAGAAAAGCTCTATATAAGAACTAGGCCATTTACCATATTAAGAAGTGGTTTGTATTAAAGAGATAAACTGATTAGATTTCTTTATCTGAAAGATCAAATATTTGTGATACATATCTGTGATTGTGGTCCGTCTCCTGACACTGTAATCGTGGTTGTTTCACCTTGCTGCTGACGCAGGCTGTCTTGCAGAAACAGCTACTCTGCCTGGCTGTTCAAACAAGTGATTATCAATGTGATACATACTTTATTTATTTACTGTCAAGGTTACTCTCAAGGTTAGTTTTTTGTTTAAATGCAGATTGAGTCTAGTGAAGACAGGCAGTACCCTTAAAGACTCAAATCAACTGAATCATGATTGCCAATGAGGAAATAATTTTTTACTTACAGGATTGGTACAGTATATGCATTTTTACCTAAGTGCATCGAGATTTAGAAAATTCAGTCCCTTTAAATGCCCTGTAACTTAAAGCTCCAATCACACAGGCTGGCAGCTATCTGGCAACAACATGAAAAGGTCAAATTAGTCCCAGAGGTTGTTCCAAGTCAGCACAGTAGGTTTGTGCCGTCTGCAAATAATGTTTGTAGTGTTCTGGAAATTACACATCATTGAGGCACAAAATGAACAGCAGTATTCCTAACACTGATCTCCGAGGAACCCCACATGTCCATCCATCCTCTTCTGCTTATCCTGTTCAGGGGGACACTGGAGCCTTTTCCAGGTGTTATAGGGCGAGAGGCAGGATACACCCTGTACAAGTTGCCAGCCTGTCGCAGGGCCAACACAGGGAGACAGACAGCCATTCAAACCTACGGGCAATTTAGAGTGACCAGTTAACCTAACCCCAGTAACTTTGAATTGTGGGAGGAAACCCGCGCAGACATGGCAGAACATGCAAACTCCACACAGAGAACCCAGACCACACCACGTGCTAACCACCACCACACCACGTGCTAACCACCACCACACGTTAAAATCAGTTATAATTTTGAACCAACTGGTTTCATTTTTCACGATAACCTTTCACCCATGTTAGTGCACCCCTTCTAATTCGATCCATATGTATTTTTAAAAAAAAAAATAATTCATGATCAACAATGTCAAATGCTTTTCTTGAATCTAAAAATACACCAATGATAAGGCAAGATAAAACAAACAAACTACGTATTGTTTCTGCTTTCAGCATTCTGTTTTATTAATATTACTATACTATTATTTATTCATTTATTTATTTATTTTTCAGCGTCAGAACTTTCTTTCCTGGTGAGTGATGTGTCCTTGACGCTGACTAATGCGTGCGCTTCACACAAGAGAAGTGACACACAGGTCACACACAAAAATAGGTTTAGGTTTTTTCAAACAATAGGCATCAATGTTTGTTTACGTTGTTGTTTCCAGTATTCAGGCCCATCCCAGTGACATCACCAAGGCCGTCACGGATGTCGTGCTTAGGGTGTTGACCAATGTGCAGTCTGTAATGTTCTGCGGCACTGAAAAAAATGTATGACACAGCAGTTAGCTAATGTTGCACAAAGAGTAGATCAGACAAAAATATCCAGATTAGCAGATTAGCACAAAGACAGCAAATCAAAAATATCACACCAGCACCTGTGACACATACAAGTTTAGTCCTCACTGTGAACTTGGGACTGCTCTAACTTGTGGCTTCAGGAAGTCAGTTGATTCAGATGCTATTCAGCATATATTTACCCTCCACCATATGATTTATGACTTTGTTAGCATAGTGAAAATTGTCAGGTTGACTGTTTCCCTGCTCCAAGTCTTTCAAGTTTAATAGTCAATAACTGATTCAGGTTTTGGAGCATTTCTTCAAGAAAGTGCAAACAAAAGCACTGGAACAGCTTGAAATATATTATTATAGAAACATCAAATTACAACACATCAAACACATTAAACAAGATTTGTAATCAGCTCATATGATTGGGCACTGGTGCATGTGACACCTGGATTTGTTCAACAGTGTTATGCTACAAGGTGTAAAAGACCTCTGGGCATGAGGTTTATTTGCATTGGTGGTTCCCTGTACCTTCATCCTGTTAGTAAGGTGTATTCACCTTGAAGAGGATGTGTCACCAATGCTATCTTGTCTCGTTTCCCACCATTTGGAATTCTCAAACTGGCCGTCTTGCAGTTTCCCATGTGACATGCTGAAAACAGTGGGCGCTTTACAAAACAAGAGGTATGAAAAAGGACTCTTGAGCTCTTGAGCAGCTCAAATCGGATATTAGGGAAAAACTACAAAAAGTAGCAGACGTAGCAGAGTTGTAAACAGGCCACTGTGCCATTTATCACATTCAAAAATATGTTTCGATTTTTTTAAAGCACCAATATCTCTCTTTGTTAACAGGTCATGTATTAGTGAGAACAGTCATGCATATCTCTACATTATGTGCAGCACATGTGGGACAACAGTGTGTTAAACCCCCTTTCATAACTTGTTCATACTGATGTGAATATTAAAGTCAAAGATGTTTATGTCTTTTTGTTTTTGAAAATCTTTTTTGTGAATTGTTTTAATCACTAGTATAAGAAAGGTTTCATAACTACCAACTATAATTTACTCATATGATTACTTCATTACAGTGACTCCACAGATGCTCAAAATTCCGTATTTTCCATAACTTGTACTCACTTGCTCTTCCCACAGATGCTTGCATGCATGTTTTGTGGCTTCAAGGCTGAGAGACATGCATCTGTCTAATCGCTGGTGTCTCGGCAGCCTGTTCCACTCTTGTGACCTTGCTACAACCTCTGCCCTGCACTGCAGTCATCCTATTACTTTGAACAGGTTGCAGACGAGCACCAAGAACACGGCCTTGTGGGCAAATGCGTCATTGTCGTCTGATGCGCATCATTCTGCTTTGATTACTGGCCGTGGATTAGAAGAAAATCGTTTCGCAGCGATGACAATCCTTTGAGTAGCGACACAGCAGTTTTTATTCTTTGGTCCTACTTCACTTATTTACCCCACTTGATGTTGCGCTTCATTTAAGGTTGGCAGTGTGTGTGTGTTGGGTGTACTGGGGAAAATAAAGGATTTACTGGGATTAGGCGCATGCAGCAGACTAATGGCAGTAAGAAACTTGCTGTGGCACCATCAGATACATGATCAGCCTTTAATCTTACAGAAGCTAAATGGGGTACGGGGGGGTTGGAGAGGGCACTGCTTTTGTGTAATCATTTTTAAATCTCTGGGTTAGACGCAGGACTCGAGTGCTTAGAGAGCAATTTATTTGCTGTTTTTGTCCTCATCTTTACATTTTCAGAGAATATTGATAGCTTACTGTGAAGTAAACAATGACGCAAATGCAGCAGGCAGAATGAAGGACCGGCATGGCTGCAACAGCATGCCTGTATACTGTGTGTGTATTTATCAAACTATAAACTATTTATTTGTTTCATGTCGGTTCACTTTTGGGAGGTCTCAGGTTTGTGTGTGTGTGTGTGTGTGTTTCTATGATGTGGCTTCCAAACTAACACTGCTGACAAATATACAACACCACCAACTAATCTGTGTGTGAGGACTTGATGGGAGACTGGGACAAGAGAATTAGACTGATGTAGGTATCCTTTCATCACCGGCTGTAAATATGAAAAGAAAACAAACACTTTATTATTGTTGCTGTTGTTTTATTAATGTTTGCTGTTTTTTAAAAAAGGACATTGAGAGTCCAGTGTTTCTTCATAGATATTACACAACATCACAATGAATATGATTTGAATTTTATGCAGCTATCTGTGGGTAATAAACTCAGGGTTGTTGGACTTCTTTTTAAAAAGAAATAAATTAATGATATAAACTCAATGGCAACTTTGTTGGGTACACTTAGGTACACTTGTTCATCAGATTGTTAGGATCACCTGCTGAAGTTAAAACCCAGCACCAGAAAGAGAAGAAAGGTGATGTAGCTCCATCAGACCTACGGGATCGCCAGCGATCCCAGCTGTTAGCTAATTTTTAATGCCCATAGAATTGCAACCACATAAGATAGAGCAATAATTCTTTTTGCATATGAAACCAGAGGATTTACACTTACATATGATGCATTCACTGTGTCACAGAGCGCTGTATCCTTCCTGTAACAGCCTTGCAAAAATCATGTAGCAAACTCTAACAACAAAACGTGCTCTGGACGTTTAATCGTGTGCATTAGCGTGTGCAGCTATGGCATTTCTGTAGCTAGCATAATAAGAAAACAGTTTTCAATTTCTTTGTGGGTTAGTGCACTTGTTAGCTACCCTATCTAGTTACTATGGATCGCCTTCATATATATGCTTAGGCTACAGTCAGGGTTCTGAAGGTTCTATTGATCTATTGTGAATTGAAATATTCCAGTCGATGGTACTACAGCATGTATGAATGTAAA
>VOQJ01043173.1:0-30529 GCA_015052665.1 Apistogramma diplotaenia
TCCAATTCAATTCAATTCAATTTTATTTATACAGCACCAAATCACAACAAATAGTCGCCTCAAGGCGCTTGTTATTGTAAGGTAAAGACCCTACAATAATTACAGAGTAAACCCAACAATCAAAACGACCCCCTATGATCAAGCACTTGGCGACAGTGGAAAGGAAAAACTCCCTTTTAACAGGAAGAAACCTCCAGCAGAACCAGGCTCAGGGAGGGGCAGCCATCTGCCGCGACCGGGTGCGGCTGAGGAGAGAGAGACAGGACAAAAGACAGACTGATTCAACACATATTGCTCTGCTCAGAACTGCAGATTAACCACCACACAGTCCGTGATCCTAATCAAGACAACTGAACTCCAATCCACGTCATCTTTCTGCGAACATTTTTGCCACAAACTGCTGATGGTATCTAAGTAAGCAGGCCGTATTTTCTCTGACAAATTAAAAATCAGGAGGTCTGCAACCAGTATTTTTAAAGCATTACTTCTCAGAATATTTCATCCATTATGACCTGGACTACTGCTTTGCTGTTGAGAACACTATTGACATTGTATGGCCTTCAATTTGCTATTTGTTCCATCCTCCAGCCATGATAAATGTTTCTTGGATGCGATCATTGGTTCTTTCCACTGCTAAATGTGACTAAAATGCAGCATTTCCTCATCAAAAACAACAAGGTTTTGGCCAGAAGCAGTACACACTGCTCACAGAAACAAAGCATCACAAAGAATTTCTTCTTTGAACTTAAGAACGCATTCTTTTCAAACAAGTACAAAATAGGCATATAAATCAGACTAAATGGCTAGGGGAGAGAGGGGGAAAATAAGAATTTCTCTCCCCAGAATTTAACTGGAATGTATAAACCCATTCTACTCCCTGCAAACCCGAGAGAATAGAAAGCAATGCAAGTGCTGACGCAAGCTCAAATCCCCTGAAAACCCCAGGGGGAAGTGCAAGAACTCACCTGCAGAGTCTGCAGTGGTCTGTTGGCATGCGTCCAGCATTAGAAATAAAGCGTGGCTGAGAAAAAGAGAAGCGGTGGCTATTATATGGATTTATTGTGTTTGCTGTATCACAATATGAAGCACATGTTGTCAAACCACTCGGGCAATTAATGCAGAAAGCAGCCTTCCACAATGGAGAATGTTGTGTTTGTGTGCGACTGTTTTCAAAGACAAGAATGAAGCACAGCACAGAAAGGGCTGCAAACTACAATTGGATGTGGAATCATTTCACCAAAAATGCAAAAAGAATTAAGACTTTTTGGATCTCATAGGGAGCCTATAAGGCTTTCTTTCTAGTCATATTTCAAACAGCCTTTAATAAATTATTCATTAGTAAAAATAGCTTTTCTTTGGTCATAATTAAACCTGACAAAAAGGGGCCCCAGGCACTCTGCTTTACTAATCATCCAGATGTATTTTTTCCCTTGTTTGCTCACAGACTCAGTCTACTCGTGTCCTGAGGCGACCTTCCCTCCCTGTGTGGGGTGTGGAGACTCTTGGCCTATGTAGGGTAGGGATTTTTTTGGGGGGGGGGGGCTCTCTTTATTCCCCGTGCTGACTTCAATGTCATGTGACAGCAGTAAGCATGGTGATTCACTAATGAGTCCATGTTTGGCACAAGGTTAGGAGGTACACAACATAACCCTCAGTTTAATTGGCTGCTTCAAATAGAACTAAAAAGGTATATTGTTAATGGAACTGACTTAAGTTAAGCACATATCACATATAGAAAAACCATAAAAGTAATTTAATATATGGCAGAAAATATTAAAATTAAATTCCATGTCTCAGTGCGGTCCAGAGGGAGCCACTATAACATGAAGCAGATCTCACCCATAACTGAAGTGGGCTTTGGACTGTGAGCCCGTGAGGCCAAGGCTTTAAGCCTGACTCCACTGGAGAGATCCAGAGATCGAGACAAACACAGATCACTGCCAAATATCATTACTTATAACACCCACTCCACGGCACATTTCCACTGCCAGCTGCCAGATTCAGTAATGGCAATATTAAATAAAAACAACCTCTTGTACATTTTTTTAATCTGTCCCACATTGTATATTAATATGAGATGAGGTACTGGAAAAAAATAGATTGGACATTTTCGCGTTTTTCAAATGACGAGAGAATGATTAAAAAAATTTAAATATTTTGGAATAATAGTGTAGTTCTGTTGTGATGAAGCAGCAAGTTGGGTGGTGTACTTCTATAGCCACATTTGGGCACTGTAAGCAGCGGTGGGCCACAACAGAGGCAGCAAAAAACTAGAAAATGGAAAATGACATAACTTTACTACCAAGAACTTAGTCAAGTACAGTCAAGTGAAGACTGAAGCTACTGTACCTACAGTGCAACTGATGAACCTGGTAGTGCTAATGCACCTCCATACAAATATTAACCGAAAACACACACACACACACACACAAAGGGAGGTGTCTTATGATGTAGTTTTCCCTTTAATCTGACTGGGTCAGTGTCAGGTCAGTGAAGCCATCTATCTAATATAGACTTGACCACTGTCAGGTCATGTCAGCCTCATACCGCTGAGCTGTAACACTCCCGACTCCTCATCCGCCCTTTACTGCAAGTCCATTTTCTGCTCTAGTGTCATGAGGGGGCTTTAATGAATCAGCCTATTGTGCAGGACAGAGCTGCGCACTGGCTTTGACACTTCCACAGTGTGCGAGTGTGCACGTACACGAGTGTGTGTTTGCATTTTTAAATGCGTGTCAGTGTGGTCCTACTTTCCCAGCCTTGCAAAGCACAAAGCAGTTGTTTGTTGCCTCTCAGCACTACAAAAGGCCCACAAGCCACCAGTGCTAAAAGAAGAACTTGTGTCAGTTTGCAACTCTACGCGTTATATATTATATGCTTGGTGGAATATATGCTTATGCATGCAAAATAATAAAGAAATTGACTGCAGCCTATTTGTAGTTCATATGTGAAGTTGAAGTGTATGTGGTCAAGATGTGGTCAATATGCTCCCAGTCTGCGCTTCATTGGGATGTGACTAATGATTACAACACCCATCATGTGGCTCTAAACCAAGAAGATCTGCACCACAAAACCATGGCACACAAACAGACGTCCATAAATCTGATCATTTACAGCTGCCAGGCCAGGCCGGACCCCTTTCTTCCATCGCAACGCAACTGAAAAACCGAGAGTATCGAATCATATCAAATTTGGCTGTAAAACAAACCAAATACAGCGCACGCACAATCAGACACGAGCACAAACGCACACTGAAACAACCAAGTCCTCTGGTTGCTGTCAGGACTTATGAGTCACAGAGAAGACAGCTGTTATTCGTTAGGGAGACACCCATTCTGATTATAATTAAAACAGTTTATAGCTGAAAATCAATGTGTCGGTCCTTGGAAACACCGCTTTTGATTAATATTGTTAAATGTGGTCATCACAAACCTGTCTGTGGTTACAGAGAGAGCAGCCGGTCACAAGGTAAAACAAAAAAAGGAAAAAAAAACTTTTACTGTGATGTCTTTGCACTCATTTTAACATTAACACCTATTAAGCAGCCAAAAAAAAAAAACATCAATACACAAATCACCACAGCAAGCCCAGACATGCCATGTTAGACATGCCCAGCCTTTTGTAATTTTCACCAAAGACTCTCTGCACGGGTTTTTCATTTCTACAATCAATAAAAAAATCGATCTTTTGTTCAGTGCCTGAAGGTTTGCATTTCCTGTCTGTGCCCAGGAACAACTGGTCATCTCTGCAGTGAGAGTTGTGGTAAAGTGAGATAATTCAAACCTCCTTTATCCTGAAGATTTTCCCCACTTCTCTCGTGTGTTTTGACTTGTCTTTGGCTGAGAAAGAGAGTGAGATGTGTTGCACAACTCTACAACTGTTTTGTGTTAGTGTGTGTTTTGTGTAATATATTTTACACCATTTTAAATATAGCAAGAACAATATTGTTTGCATGTGAAATCATGGTTTAAAACCACAAAGTCCCAAAAAATTCAAACTACAAATAAATATCAGGTAGAATTAGACTACTGTTCCCTGAAAGTGCATGGTATATAAATTTCTATCATTAAAATTTACATGAAAAAAATTTACACATTATTTTATAATTTTACATGTTCGTTATTTTCACACTGACAAGCGAAACCATCCTGTTGGGATTCAGAAAGACCGGAATAATTGGAACTGCTACAGACGACCAGTCTAATGAAAGTGATGCACACAGGAAGCGGCGCTTCGTCTGCCTCCGGAGTTGCTTATGTGACACCGAGGATGAAGAATTCAGTGAGTGAGGTTGATGGTTTGGTAACCTTGTTAGCATCTTCTTTATGCTATAGTTATCCAACTGTTATGTGAACTGGATGGATGGATGGATGGATGGATGGACGGACGGACGGACAACATTTCAATGTCCATGTCATGATCAGGGTGAGGCAGAAAATAGCCCGTGGGCCTGAACACTGAGGCACACGGTGAAGAGACTTTCCCAGCATGCAGAAGACTTTAACGCCCCACAATATAAATGTGTAGATGTAAAATAAGAAATGAGAGAAATAAAGTGAAATTTCCAATCTTAGCATTCCTTCTCCCGTACACACTCTTGCAGCCATTTGGTTTTATTTGATCTCAAATCTCTTGCTTTGAGTTTTGAAGCTACTTAACCCATCAACCTCTCTGTCTGTGACAATGGGCAGCTTGGTTTTAATTCTGTCCATCATTAACTTTACCTAGTTACACAGACCTTGACTATTAGGGGACACTGAGGGTTTCCTTGACTTTCAACCACTCAAAGTAACCGATTTATTTACAAATAGACAGAAGAGACTTATTACGCCTTAAGAAATTATTTAAAGTTGTTGTATAAATGTCAAATGAAGGGAAAGAAATAATAAAAACACTGTATTTACTTTATTTACTCAGTTTGTGCAGCACATTCATTTCAGTAGTCCAACAGTCTGTTGAGTTTTGCAGTTATTTAGTTATGCTTTATCTCTCACTTTGTCTCCTCTGCTGAATTAAAAAGCTCAGAGATTTAAAATACACCAAAAGCAATGAAAGTTAGCAACAGCAGAGTGGAAAAGCTGTCTTTCATTCAAAGTTGGGAGACACTAAAAACCTTTGACTTGAAAAATTCATAAATAAAGTAAAAACATTGGACAGAAATGCATCTCCAAAGGCACCCAAATGTTTGCTTATGTCTGCTTGGCAGCAAGAACACAGAGCATTATAATTTTGCCATTTTGCCGCATGTGCGCCATATTTGTTAGACATGAATATGCCAGTGTTTACACTTTGAAACACTGGCGGGACCAAAAATATCAACGACTGCTGCGCTCAACAGGCAAAGACAAAAACTTGGACTTGATTCTCGTCTAAATGCCAACAAGCTAAAAACAAAGATGCTTAATTCCGCTCAGCAGTGTACATTACTTCTGAATTCCCTGCTATCAGTGCAGGATAAACTAAATGGCAGAAAGCACTATGAAACTCATTAAGGGATTACATCAGCAGCCGCTAATCCACTTTCTATTGTGTTATAATTTATAAATGGAGCATTAGAAGCTTAGCCAGATGGCTTAGCTGCAGTTTGCACTTTAAATGGCAACCGTGTCCAAATCACAAAGCTGTCAGCCACAGATTCCCACTGGAGCTGAATCCCTGTCAATAATAACACTAAATCAATTTGTACACGAGAATTGTTACAATAATATAATAATGTTTAAAAAGCAGCCGCTGTGAAAGATATGCACAGCAGCCGTTTCCTAATCATGCCGTATATAGTTATAAGTTACATATATAACTACATATAGCAGATAATATCAGCCACGCTGACCTCCAGCAGCGGTCAGTGATACACACATTCTTAAAGACGACACTCTGCAGCTAAACGTGGTGGGAACTGAAACACACAGGGGAGTAAAAGAAGCAGACACAAGTACTAGTGTCACTTTACACGTCATCAAGCAGAGCTGCACTGATTTCCTCTGACCTCGCAAGCCCCGGACCTGGGGAATCTGCCCAACTACATCTGAGAGAGCACCTTTAAAAATATATGACAGAGAAAGTGCATGAGTAAGAGACACAGAGACTGAAAGAGGAGGGAGCGCTTGTGTCACTCGTACTGTATGTCGAACGCCCAAGTCAGAAAACGCAAAGCACACCACTCCTGCAAACCCAGATGATTCTTTCATTCATCAGATAAGACTGAGACTGCGAGATGAGAACTCATTGGAATTCACTAACTTCACTTAGTCACAAACATACTAAGTATAAAGAGTGCTGAACACAAAGACAATCATTTAAATATCCATTAACACAGGGGTGCCCAAATCCAGGCCTCGAGGGCAGGTGTCCTGCAGCTTTTGGGTGCAACCCTGCTTCAACACACCTGAGTCAAGCAGTGAAGTCATTAGCAGGACTGTGGAGAACTTAACTGTCTTGGATCGGGGTAGCCTGATCCTGCTCTGACCCGATACAGATACATTAGCAGGAAGTATCTGTCAATATCGAATACAATCCAATGAATTAAACATCTTTACTCCTCACTGTGAGGAACAGACTGGAAGACATTATTTGTAAGGAAACATCAAGCTTGACAGAAACAGCTTTCCTAACTTTGTGAAATAAAATGTAGCAAGAATATAACTTAACTGAATTTATTAGTGAAATATTAAATACTGAATTTTAACTGGAATACCCCCTCAAGCTGGACTTCCAACTCAGAAACTCGGGGCAGCACCACCAACCTCAAATTCACAATTTGTTTTGCTACTCATCAAGGTAGAGCTATCCATGCATCATTAGCAATGCCACGTAATGCTAGTTTCTTTAACGATTAAAAAAAACACCATGTTCATGTACAGAGCCTGATCTGTGCTCTGCATGTGGCTCATTTAGCCGGTCACAACAGTGGCAGAACAGATTACATGTTTTTATGAGTTTACGGCCATCATTTACAGTCAGTAGATTATCAGGTTTTTCTTCCTCACACACAGACAGAAGTGCAGCTGCCAGGAGAGAAATGAAGTAAAATCATTTTCAATCACAGTGACAACAACAGCTTATGTTACCATAGTTATTATAAAAGCTTAACATCAAGCTCCACACCGAACCAACAACCTACTAGCTTCTTAGATAAGATCTCTGACCAAACACGATTACGGTGACATCATGGTTGGATCGTTTCGCTCCTGTCAGTTAACTAAATAAGCGACGGAAAACTTGAAAAGAGTCCTGTAGGGTCAAACTCTGAAGACAGTCAAACATCCTAAAGAAGCTGAACAAAACCCATTTTGGAGTGGAAAAAGGTTTACAGTTTCTGTGGAAAGTGAAAGTTTATTCAAGATAATGAGAGAACAAAATTCAAGGTTATAAGGACTGACATCTGAAAAGAGAAGAATGGCAACCACAAACCACGAGGTTCATTTCCAGGGTTCTGAACTGAAAAATCTGCACAGAAGCAGAAAGCTTTGTAATGTGTATCCAGTATCATTAAAATATCCTTGATGCAGACGGCTGTATTTATATATTAAGAGATGACCCTGACTTTGGCTTGTCGGAAAACTGCATGAATCAAAGATTCAAAGATGTTCAAAGTTACACCTCAGAGAAACTAAACATGCACGTGTTTAAGCTTAACATACAAGTTCACTAACAATTTGCACTAAGAAAGACACAGTGAATCTGAATTCTCAATAGCTGGGAGTGAAATAAACCGAGGTTTCCCACCATCAAGCTGGGACTGACCCCAAAGTTGTACTGAATGGAGCAGAAAAACTAAAGATTGACAAATAGGCTGAAAAATATTTATTTTAGCAGTACAGTCCAAGGTGGAAGTATAGCAGCTAAGCAGTGATTAAAATTTGAGCTCCTTGGCCTTGTACTATTTTCTACACAAAATGACTGTGAGTGCATAAAAAAATATGGCCAGCAGTTTACCACTGACCAAAACTGTGTCATTAACTCAAGGCCGTCCAAAAAGTGCTCCGTGTTACTCTCCATGGACCTCCCACGTCCTTGAGAAAACCACAGAGGAGGGTGGAAGCATCTGGACTACAGACCAAAAAATAAAGAAAAAAAACTTTCCATTGTACTCAACACTACACTTGACACCCCCCCACCCCTTTTTATTCTCAATCAACTGTTATGTTATAAAATTATATTCAAAAACACAGCTGTGCTGTTCATGCAGTCAACAGGTGTTCTAAAAGCTGGAGGAGGAGCTTAAATGGTGCGTGCAGAACTTCTTACCTGTCTGGGTACTCCCCTGAGGTAACGACGTCTCGCCAACTAGGACAAAAACACACAAACACATTTTTACTTTCTACCTCCAAGTCCAGTAAAGCAGAGCCAGAATTATGTGTCTGTGGCGACGATATCTGACAGCGTCAGAAGCAGATGCGTGCAGTCGGTTTAACTACTATTTACTCATTGTGCAACATCTGAAGTCTGTGATTCTGAGGTACAAATACCACAAATTAGCCAGGAATGAGTGAAATAGAAACCTAAAATGAAAGGTAGACAGCTCTCACAGTAAAGTTGACCTTGTGTCCTCAAGCCTGAGGCCTTTTCATTATCCCGCCTCAGCAAATCAACATATCTGAAGAACTCCTAAAATTCCAAACAATGTTCAAACAACATTTAAATGTTAGCTACAATCTGAAATCCCCCCGAGCTTCCATCAGGAGAAGAACAGGGAGTTAAAAAATGATCAAACATGTGATTACATTTCTTATACATTATATTCTCTGTTGTACAATGGAAAACAGAGCTAGGAGCAGCATTACTAACAAGCAGTAACATCCTGGGCTGAAAATGGCCACTTGAGGCAAATATCTGTTTTACTTCCCATGTTTTATGGATCTTTTTAAGTACCCAGGTTAAAATGCAAACCAGCCTATCTACAGTGAGAAGGACCTAACCTTGTGGCTAACCAGCGTCCTTACAAAGGAAATGGTTTTCTCCTTTATTTCAAACATTTACGTCTGTGCTTTATGCCCTCACTAGTAGCTCCCAGTAGTACAATCTCTGGATGTGGCTCATTTAGAACATTAAAGTGTATATATGAGCAATTGTACTGGTCTGTGTGTGTGTGTTCTAGGTCACAGGGGTCAGCGGTTTCCAACACGGAGAATAGGCCGTGCCTCTGTACTGCGAGAGCAACTACAGCAAGCAGCAGGAGGCCTGAGGGACTCGGTCTGCCTTTGATAGCCATCTATGTCATCTGCACAAACACCAACTGTGTCAACACCGGGGAGCACGGGTCACCATAGAAGAACACGAGCGCTCATTGACAGCATGCGAAATGTGTTATTGCTGAGGGTGCCACGCCTGAATTCCATTATAATGATTATTGCTTACTGGGAATTTGGGAACTGACCCAAAATATCACATCAAAAACAACATAAGTGTAAAATAAATATGGAACAATGTAGTGAGAAAAATAGTGTTCATAACCAGGAGCCAGGTTATGCTTCCATCCATCCTCTACCGCTTATCATGATCGGGGTCGCGGGGGGGCTGGAGCCTATCCCAGCTGACATAGGGCGAGAGGCGTGGTACACCCTGTACAGGTCGCCAGCCTGTCGCAGGGCCAAGACAGACACACTCACACCTATGGGAAATTTAGAGTGACCAATTAACTCTACCTTGGTTATTCCCTGTACAGTTCAGTTTAAACCAACAAACATTGGGCCTTTGCACAGCATTAACACCTTTGGATGATGGTGCTATTGGATTTTTTTGAAGCACTGTATACAAGCGTGTTTCCCTTGATGGAACAATAGAAACAGTCACAAGTATAAAGCCATAAATCCAACATTACGTTCACAAAGCCAGTCAATGCTGCCTTACGTGAGTGGGGATGTGGGACTGTCAGTCTCAGAAAAAGAAGAAGAGCTCCTGCTGTCGAGATTACCTAACTGTGAACACAATGACTGGAATTGTCAGCTGGTTCTGGAAATGTGTGTTGTTGGAGCGCTGCATGAGGCCGTATAATGTAAAAAAAAAAACCCAGATGGTACAGCAGTTGTGGAAACACACGTCTGTCCAGGTTGGCTGAGTGAACAGGAATTGAAACCACCTGGTGAATCTGGTCAAAATGTTGTTGTTTTTTCTGTTAGTGGACGTGGAGACAAGAATTTTCCTCCAGTTCTCAGGTGTGGACAGACATGAGAAGTGTGAGAAGCATGAAGCTCATTGACGGGGAGTCTATTCTTTCATAGCTCTGATATCCTTTGATAGAGAAGAAGCCAGCAGACCACCGAGTTCACTGGCTGAGTGATCCGACAGAGAAACCCCAGGTTCTTTGTTCAGACCTCGGGATTTATCTGTGTAGCTGCATTGTTCAGACCAGAGATATCGAGACCTGCCTAGGCAGTGATAGACTGCAGGCCAACTTAAATACATTTCGAGAGCCCACCTGTAGACTAACTAGTGGGCATCACTAGTGTGATGAGAAGGATGTGATCCCTTGCCACCATCCCACCCATCAAATCTTATGAACACTTTCATGCCAGAAGAGCAGTGGAACCAATGACGTAGCTCGTCCTGGGCTATGGTGCTCGCTCAGTTTCACACTGTCAGCAGAAATAATCATTTGCATTAGAGGAACTGGAACAACCAGAACGAACTCTGCTTCAAGTCGTTAACAAAGCCGGGCACTGCACTTAACATACAAATCATTTTTTCCTTTGGGTGAGATGCAGAGGGACAGTTACATAACCTTTTTTTGCTGACCACTGCGGTGGCCCTACTGATTGGGTGGATGAGACTGTCCAATCACACAGCATGGCCCCTTTAGCCTTATTACATAAAGTCCAGACAAATTAAGTGTGACTTTTCAACCATTTAGTGCTTTAGCCTTATTAGGGGACACTATTAAAAAAGTTATTTTTTCATCTCAGATCACTTCAAATGGAGAGATACCACCTCCAGACGATTAAATTCCTTAAGGTCTTATAGAGACATTGTTACTAAAAAAAGTTAAATAAATAAATAAAAATCACACAGACAAGATGAGAACTGACTTTGCTTGTCGTCTTATTAGTTTTGCAACAGTTACACAACAAACCCAGCAACTCATTTTGATGGGTTCAGAGAGATGGATTGAAATCCCCAATGGAAGTGTGACAGTCTTTAAAATCAGACTCGTGCAGAAGAGGACATGTGTTTCATCCACTGCCATTGAGCTGATTTGTCCACACTGTGGCTTTGACATTTAAAAAAAGTGAAAAGTAAGTGTGAGCGGACAGTCAGAAACCAGGACACACAAGAAAGAAAAAAAGCAGTCAAATTCTGAAGACAACCTAAATGTTTGCATGCATTTGTTTATCTTCACCATCAGGCTCAGAACAGATGGCTGAGGAGACGGTCCGTCAGAACTGTGTCCGTTCAACAGGATGCATCAGCAGATGACAGTTTTTAAAATGTTACTCAGGTGTGAAAAATCAACCCATTTATCCAAATAAACACAAGACTGGCAGTCAGCTAATATGGCTACAGAAAGGTATGGAGGCCTTTACCTTCTATCACTGCTTTAATTACAGTATACAGAATTTTCAAATAAGTACCGTTGTCCTGGCAACTGCCAAACCCAGACATGTCCATCAGATTGCCAGACAAAGAAGTGTGATTCTTCTCTCCGGGGTTCTATCTAGCATCCGAGGCACCATCATAGCGGGCTGAGAATTTCCACTGTTAGCTACCATCACGGCTAGTCACTGGCATGGCCCCTACCACTAGCGAGCTGTCGCTTGGTACCAAAAGGTACCTGCCCCTCCCTCGGAAGGCGACGTGAAGTTTGGAAGTCGGCAGCAATGGACGGCAGGAAGTTGGCAACCCCTGCGCAATCTGCACTTCAGGGTCCACTGACCTCACTCCATCAGTCTACGTGGCCTACGAGTTCCTGTCATTCCCAGTTGATTCCACTTTACTAATCAGTGATATAACAACCAAAAAAAGGAAAAGAAAAGCAACTGTCTGTGGAGTGAAGCTATAGGATACCTTTGCTTTCCGTAGCGTGAAGAGTCAAAATGAATTCTGTGAATAAGGTTTATTAAGATGAAGGACAACCTGCATGATGACTTCATTGAACTGAATTGAATACACACACTTAAACGGAGAACCCCAACCAAAAAGAACAGCTCCCCTTTGACACAAACAATACGACAAACTGATTAATTAAGCATCAAATGAAGAAGCATTAGCACTACATGAAAGCAAATCATATTTGACCCTGGTAACAGCTGATGTGGCGTTTAATGAAATCTTTTTCATCAGTTTTTAAGATTTGACAATGTCACAGCGTTCTCCTGCTCTCTCAGGTTCGTCTTGTTGAGTCTTGGCAGTCGGCCACGCTCTACAAAGCCTTTTCAACGGATCATCCAGACAGCTGCATTAACGGGAAGAAAGTCCTGCTGAAAGAAGGGTTCAGGCGAAGCACATGACAAAACTAGCCTGAATACAACCCTATTAGACACTTGTTTTTGTTACAGTTTATTTTATTAATAATAACAACTTCAAAATGTGATACATTATTAATCCCAGCAGATAAACACTGCTCTTCGTGTAGATTAGCGGTCAGACTCAGCTACAGAGCAGCTGAGGCGGATACATATTCAAACAAAGCAGCGAGATGTCTTGATAAAGGCCTTTAGGCAGAATCAGAACTTAATCGTGTAACATTAAGTCGAGAAACAGTTAAAACACTGATCCGAGAGCTGGATCAGATATCCGTCTTGATGCCGACTCAAAAAGCTGGCAGATATGTTTGATTCTATTCTACATTGTCCTGTCTGTACAATATAAATCAGCAGCTGTGCACCAGCTAAAACAGCACGGAGGAAGCTGCAAAGGATCATTAGTTCTGAGATGTTTCATGCCTATAAAACTCAACACTAACAGGAATGAGACTACTCTCTTGTGCAATCAGATATATCCAAACACTTTGGATTTATACCAGCACACAGTCTCTTTTTGTTAAATATTGAAAGATTCATGACTTACAAGTCTGATAAGCTGAAATAATCAGCTTAGTTGGTTATTGTTAAGTTTTAAATTTGTCCATTATATTACAGAGAAAAATGAACAGTTTTAGATGGTTATTTTTTTTGAGAAATAAAACACTTTTGAACTCGATTTTTTTTTTTTAAGTTTTTTTCTAGATTCTCTTGGAATTCACCACAAAGCATCAACTGAATTATTCATGTCCATGACAGAAATGTTTTGGACTTGGTAAGTCAAACACACTCCCACACAGATGTGTCACAAAGCAATTTGTCATCTTTTCCCCTTACAGTTATGTTCCACAGACCGTGAAACAGACTTTTCAGGAACAATAAAACAGATTTAGAGTCAAACCATTGACACCTTTAGCAATAGTGCTATAAACAAAAGAAAAATGGCACTCGAGCAACTTAAAAACAACTGTTCTTGAAACACCATACTGTGTTAGCAGCCCATAAAGGGCACAAAGACACAGTTTGTGGGTATCACATGACAATGTTGTGCTTGTTTAACCTCCCGCCCAAAACATATCAGTGACCATCCTGAAGGGACAGAACAAAAGATGGTCCCTTCCAGAGATTTCCTCTGCTGAGGTAAAGGAAACACAGCGTTCCCATACTTCCCATTCTGTGACGAGAGTCCAAGACATGAAACACACCACACGCATTTGATAGTGTATCTCTTCTTGACCCCCAACAGATACATCCTCGGTGGAAACAGAGTGCGAGCCTGTGCATGTGTGACTCTGCAGGGAAATAGTGATAACTGCGTCTGTCATGCAAATCTGTTTAAATTAAAATAAAAAGATGCAAATCAACAGATGAATATGTAGAAATTTTTTTAAACAATTTAGAATTTACTGGGGGGGTTACTTTTCAAAACAAATCTCTTAAAAAACGGTTTTCTGTCTTTATCCAATTAATTATACCATAGAAAAAAGGGGCGGGGCGGCAAATGATCCTATAACCTGCTTATTTTTACAATACAGAGTCTCCACCCGGGATATGCAACCCCCAAGGGATTTGTGTGTCCTGGGAGGAGACACAAATCCCTCGGGGGTTGTGCCAGGCAGGGCATTCAGTGTAAAAACCTGCTAAATCAAACATGCCGAGCTGCCCACTGTGGCGACCCCTTGTGAATAAGGGAGCAGCCAAAAGTAGCAAGAGTAGGATAAATAATGGATTAAAATGATAAAGCCACCTGTTAACCATCATCATGCATCTTCTGAACTAGAACCATTGATAAAAATCTTAATACAAGTTGTAATCACTGCAAAAGACATTTGCACTTGCATGTAAAATGTAAATAGTACCTTGCCATCCTAATTTCTTTGCTTGTGTTTAAAACTGAAGGTGCACCGCAATAATCCTGGCTAATTATTGTTGGGTTGATTGAAGACTTTTTATTTACATGTTTTTTTTAATGAGTGGGTCATTAAAAAGCAAGTCACAAATCTGAATCTACACATCAAATACAAGTGCCCTTTTTCTCAAACTTTGCTTAATCGTTTTAGGGTGGATCTGAATACACAGGATATAATGCAATATTGCTCCTTGAGTAACTGAAAGTCATAAGACGCAGGGAGCCCTGGATGTGACACGGTGCAATCTGCTATCTAGCAACAGCCCGTTTATGTCTGTTCTGCCTCAGCAGGTTTCCCTCCATAATGGCTAAGAAACGTATGCGAGCACAGAGTTTAAGAGGATGAGTGACAATCAGTTGGAGCTACAGCAAACAGATGATGCTGCCCCAACATACACACATCTGTTAGCCCTTAAGATTTTCAATAGTGTTAATCAATTTCCTGGACAAGCTATAAATTTCAGATGTAGTGCTAGTGCCTAAAAAGTACCATAAGACACCACCTTTAGGAAGAGGAACTTTTATCCTGTACATAAAAATTTGTCTAAGAAATCTAAAGGGAACGCACAAGGTTACGCATCAAAATACACAAACATGCTACCCTGAAACACCCGGGGGGGTGGAGCGCTTGCAGATCAGCATGCATCACTAATGACATGCAGCAGCCCTCCAGCAACGTAGAGGCACAACAACAACAACTGTTCCTGTACATACAGTAATATACAGTAATGTGATTTGTCTTGCAGAAACATTGACCTCAATACCAGACTGAGGTGAGAGTTCATTATGAGGTAAGGTCCCAGCTTTAGAGACATAGAGCACACATGAAGCCCTCTACATGCAATGTTGAACATCAGGGACTAATTTAAAAGCACACACAGTGCAGTACTAATATTAAGTAAAAAAAAAAAACTATATATGAATTGTCTTTGAAGGGCAAGGGGGTCATTTAGGGGTTTGCCTCCCTTTTACCTGTTGGTGTCCATCTTTGTTTTGGTTTTGCATGAACAACTACATGGCAGTGACCACCCAGAATGCATTGCGATGCCTGAGCTCCATTTCTGGAAGCAAGAATGCAAAGTGGACCATCTCCTGCTGTAGTTACAAGTGAGAAAAGGGAACTTCACACAATGTTCTGACCTGATTCTTGCAACATTATCTGGAGTTCATGCTTTTAAAAAAAAAAAACACAATAGTGAAAATCAGCTCTGCACGCTCGCTTGTTCTCAAGGTTGTTGCACCACTGCTTACAGTTATGGCACCGCATGTTGTCAGATCCTGGAGCACAATTCTGCATAATTGTGTCAAAAAATGGAATGGAAGTGCTTTTTGTTTTTACTTAAATTATCCTGTTAACTTGTAGGATTGCTTTAAAATTCATTTGATCTCGCTACAAGCGGTCTTGCCTGGGACACTGTTGAAAAAGATTTTAATCTCAGTGTGTTCTTCCTGATTAAATAAAGGTTATATAATTTTTAAAAAGTTTAAAACAGTGTTTAAAGTCCATTTGAAATGTAATTTGTAACCATTTAAATTACAGCAATCTGAAAGCATGTGCCACTTCTAAACGTCCGCCTTCTTTGGCCTCGTTTGAATTCACGTTACAACAATCGTGCAGAATGCACAGAACCTGAAATATCTGTTTGTTATCCAGCATGAGGGGGGTCACAGTATGGACTTGCTTCACTGTGATCCTGTCATCGACACTCACTGTCAAGACCACTTAGTAGTACCTGTTACCTTCAATTGCACCGTTTCACCAAGGCCAGCTTTGTCAGTACACTTAAAATAACAGTAACAATGACTAATGACTGACAAGGGGCCTCTGGGAAGCAGAGGAGCAGGAAAACCACAGTGATGACTGCGCGGGATTCTCGGTGTCATCAAAATCCAAAGAGCAACAACTCTCACTGTGTGCCATACAAACGTCAGCACGTTTTAGAAGATGACATTCAGATTCATGTCATGCCTTGTATACCCTAGCACGCTGCACATTCAAATATAGCAAACTAAAGCATGACTAAGGACGACAAATAATTGCCAAAACACAAGCTGAAGGCCCGAGGTTGGCAGCGCTGACGCAGCATTTTAGCTGTAAACAAGCTGACATAGTTAGAGACAAAACAGAGGAGCACAGTACAGTACGTACTCACATCAACACCAGGTTTCAGCAGCCTGCCGGGCTCGGTGCGCTCGCTGTGATTTGTCGCCGAGTGTGTGATGTGACAATATGATGGTGTGCGCCTGTGTGTTTCCTAAAGAAGGAACTGAGCCAAGGGTGTGCCTGCCAGATGATGTGGTAAATGGAGCTGTTTGGTCACAGAGGCAATAAAGTGCGTTTCCTCAACAAACAAGGCCAACCAGAGTTTACACACACACACACACACACACACACACACACACACACACAAAAACCAATTCCGTTTATTCCAGGTCATCCACAAACGTCTGTAACAGAACTGGACAAAATAAACCATATTCAACAAGCTGACATGAAACATGCCAAAGGATATGCAAAAATAAACCAAGTATAATAAAAATAGCTACAGAGCTTAAATCGACCACACATTCACCCACGAAAATACCATATTCAAATACAACCAAAGAAGCAACCCGATTCAAATACAGTAGCCCAAACTGACATAAGTTAATAATGACTTCACATCGAATGCAAGACGGTAAACGAATGCCACAGTGTTTTGTTTTTAATCACCAGCACAGTACTCACTTTATAGAAACATTAATATCATCCTCTGCTGCATACGAGGCTGAACTGCGCCCTTTTTATGTGTATGTACTGCATAAATAGTTACAGGGATGCACAAGTTGTCAATAGCCAAAATCCTCTGATACTGAGGTTCTTTATTTTGCTTTTGTCCATAATTTGGCCTTTTGCACAGGTAAAAGGGCTAATTTTGAAAGAGCATCAATGTATTAATACCAAACATGTCTTTATAAACTTAATCCCAGATATTAAGAAGAAGAATACACATACAGTGCACAGACAGACAATTTGGGTCATCAGTCCCACTCAGGAATTGCAGATCCCCCCCCCCCCACACACACACACACAGCTCCAAATTACCCTCAGATGCACTGTGAGGAATGGATTCACATCACACATGTAGCACTTTTGCTTTGCCAGTAAATATGCAAAATGACACTCTACTAATTGAGTAGATTCTGTGACCTGGAAGATTTATCCTCTAATCTCCATATTCATGCAGAACCTTGGGGCACAGTAAAGGGGTGCCCACCCCCACCTTCAGAGCTGTGCACTCACTCTCATGTCTGACAAGCAGCCCGGGCAAATCAGCAGTGTCGTTCTTGGCTACAAAGTGATTATTTTTCCTACGGTTAATACTTGCGATTGAATAACGATTCAAGTCATCATGAATATAGCCTCTTAAAGAACTAACGTAATGTTTCTAGTTCTATAACAATTACCATTTGATTATAAATCACTAGAGTTTCCACATGGAAGCAATTTCACCAACACTCTACATGAAGTGTCACTGTTCAGTCGGGCTGACATTTCCATGTCCGCTGCAGACTTTCAGGATCTGGAACTTAATGACCAGTCGAGAGCCTTTTAATAAAGTGACCACCAGGGGGCGGCTCACAAGCGCCACCGTCTGCCTCAAAAGTTCATTTGCCTCAAAACCTGGCATCTCGCCTTCACCCATGGTCATTGTCTTGCCCCGTTGCCATAGTTCCTACACTCTAATATCTATGCCAACATCTTCAAACTGCATCAGTAGTCCCATTGTTGCCCCTCTGTCAGGGTTTCTGTCACAGAAAAAAGGCCTGTGTACATTCAAATATACTAATGCAAAACACACATATGTAAACATCAGCACACGTGCACATCCCAGCGTGTTGGAATAAGGACGCGCATGTGAACGTACGCACCTCCCCGAAGCTGGATAAAATCATTTCGACTCCACGCTGGGTCGGATGCTTTTCAGTAATTCATCCACCCACGAGTGTATAATAAGGTTATTCTAACCCCACCCCGCCGGGACCTCTGGCAACAAAACAAATGTGCAATCTAAACACTCAGCCCACATGTGCATCTCATCAAACAACACTGACAGTGGAAGCACAAAAGCATGAAACAAGGGACTGTTTGGCTCCATGCGACTCCTTGAGTCTGGGGAATCAGTGCAGAAAAACACAGAAGAATGTGGCCAGAGACTGAAAATAATAAAAATGTTAGCTGGGTGATTTATTTACAGGATTTCACTTTAGGACAATAAAATAAAGTCACTGACCAAGAGGAAGCTATTTTGTTTATTGTAAACCTTGATGCAAGATAGGCCAAAGAGTCCAGAAAGAAAGAGGATAATATTAATCTTCTGGTGGAATATAGAGAGCTCTGTAACAGAGCTGGGGCCTAAATTAATGACAAAAAGAGAAAGACAAGGAAGGAGGAAGTGCCTATTTGCTGCCTTGAGCTAGAGTGGAGATTTGTACCCAGAAACCAATGGAAATTTTCATCAATATGACTAGAGAATGTGCTTCCATGGAAACTTGGCACTGTATTACTGATGGCAAACAGCAGAAAACAAAGCACTGGGGTGGAAGTCTCCATTTCTGTGCAGGACAAATATCTAAGCCAACAAACTATCCTGCCCCTGCTAGGTGGGCTAGCCACAAGCCACAAATAACAAACCCGACATTTCAGATTCAAAGTCTAAAAAGCTGTCTCGTTTACATGTGTAAAAAAAATTCAGTAAATTGCCATCTGGTTTCATTGGGTTTAATAGACACATGTTAATATACATGTTTAAAGGCATGGCATTTAATCCCATCCAACCTTGCAGGTCTTTGTCCTGCCTGACCAAACCCAGAGCTGAAACATGCCAAATGTATGACAGATGAAGTCAAAACCCAGAGAGAGAAAAGAAAATCCAAGATAATAAAATGAAGCCAGCATGTGCGCAAACACACACACACACACAGTCCCCAACAAAAGGAAAACACTGGAATCCAAGACTCAATCAATTTGCAGTGAGAAGGGAGAGTGGAGCCACATGTTTTTGATAAGTCCTCCAGCAGACCAGGGTGAGGTAATGATGAAGTCATCTCTGTCCTCTGGACAGGTTCATATTCACTGGGCTGTGTGCATTTTAAATAGCTTCGGGCTCACCAACACATATATGCTTCTTTGTGTGGTTCTACACAGTAAAAATACTGCATTAAATATTTAGATGTGCAGGGGGCATTACAATGAGGAAATAAAGGCGCAGCAACATGGGCTCACTAAAGCAGCTCCTCCTTCAAACTCAGAAAGTGTCAATCATCAATCACCTTCAGTCTTCATATCCACCTCCTTGTTTTTCTCTTCCTGTTTCCAAAAAACATTCCCAAGCAATCAAGACTTACTATGGACACGCCTCATTAACTGTCCCTGCAGACTGCACCCACTCAACCCGTCACTGCCCCCCTCTGTTATTAAGTCACTTAATCTATGAGGCAGTCAGTCCAGTCGCCCGGCACGGTGGACACTGTTCTTCCTGTGCCGGGGCATTCATCTGAAGATTAACTCAACTCAATCACGTCTTGTGTTATTACAAAACCATTAATCGGGAGAGAAGCCACGGAGAGCGGCTCGGACAGAAAGCCTGCATTTGGGTTGAGCCCACAGAGCCCCGTGTGCTTGGCTCATAAAGGCTTTGATGTAAGCGTATGGGCGACAGGTAAACATTACAGGTTCATTTCGATGCAATGGAATCAGTTCTGTTGGATGTTGCAATGATTTCCGTCAGCTTTCCTTCCAAAATGCAAATTTCAAAGAAAACTACTACAATATATTTCAATAGTAGTGTTGCAACCCATTCTTACAACTTTCCCCACATCACCAAAAGGTCTGATACAATTATCTGTGCTCACTGAAAAGTTCATTTATGTACTTATTTACTGGACTGCGGTACTAACGTGTATCTTTGTGTGCATAATCATTACTAATCAGCTATGTCAGCGTAGCTGGTTAACTTCACTTTACCCACATTCATTTGATAAGGGCCACCACGATGAGTCGTGCAACCAGTAAGTCATATTGGTTGGGAAGCCAGCTGCATGTTATATCAGTAACAGTGCAAAGGCAATACGATACAATGCCATGTCATAACAAAACCAGGTGTGTTGGAGGATGGTAATTAGGAGGCAAAATATAATTACAGCAACTGACAAATGTTCACAACCGTTTCCGGAGAGCATGACAGACTTGAGGGAAATCAGATCATTTAAAACAACTTTCATTTAAACCTTATCTGCAATATTCCTCTTCTGCAGTAAACCAACATTAGAAACAGGAGACAGAAACCTCAGCATCTCGCCTCCCCAGACTCTCCAGCAACTGCAATATTCATGAGGACCTTATGAAACACTTGGAGCAGAAAACACGAGAGAAAATGGAGTTTACATCAAAGAGGATGTGTGGAGGTGGAGTAAAAATAAATATAGAATATGCTCACTTTTTTATTAAGTCACTGGTCTGGGTTAAATGTCTCAGTTATGGGAAGTCCCCGAAGAATTTGGGAGAAGGGCCCCTTCAATGCAAGTAAATCAGAGGAAGAGGGGAATGCCGTTTTAGATTTCAGGCCCATATGGTGAACATTCACAGCTTTTCAGAGAGCTCCGCCGAGCAAAATGAAAGGGGGGGAAAAGAAGAAACAGAAACGAAGGAGGAAAAATAAAAAAACACGTCAGAGTACAGGCATTTTGGAGACAATTATCATATTTGTCTTGGGCTGTTTTAAGTTCGGACATCCAGACTTTGGTGTGAAAATGCATATCCTTAGAGAGCCATTACAGGCTGCAAAATATCTCACAGCCAAAGGTGCTGAGGAGATGGGATGACATGAAGGGGCGGAGAGAGGGATGGAGGAGGCCCTTTTCCAGGCTTCAGAGTATGGCAAAAAAAAAGAGAGAAAAAAAAGGAAAAATATGTGGGGAATGACAAAGCGATGAATTAGAAAGGATGCACGCATAGAAAGTCAACTGCTCTCATTTAACTGTCATTTTACCGCTTCGGGAAGTTATCTGGGCAGGTATTCTGAAGCCCTACAGAGAGTGAGAGTCGCTGCTTATTTAAATAAGCCAGTTATCACAAAGCATTTAGCATCAGGGGGTGTTTCTGCGGGAGAAAGAGCTGTTCATTTTTATTGGAAAAAAAGATTTTACTGTGGGCCAAGTGATCCAGTGATAAACTAAAACTTGCTGCTCTCTTGTTTTCCACTGACATCAGGAGAGCAAAAGGTCAACAGTGTTCTACAGAAAAATACGGCCGATTTGCTGCTCAACCACAAGTCTTGGACTAATCACCGATCTATGAAAAATTGATAACTCATGTGCTTTTATGCTGTAAATTTTAAAAAAGTATTAAAAGCCACAACGTGCCTCATGATATTTTCCTTTTGAAGGCTCTGATTATTCAGTCCACAGTAGTTTAATGCTTCTGCAGAATCCAGTAACCAGCGTGCCTGAGGAGGACACTGAACCGAGGGGTCAAAGTAGGTCAAACTTCTCTTTGAAACTAAAAAGAGATCATTCCAGCTTGTGCAGCTCGTTTCAGAGCGTGACACTACTCAAAAATTGCAATATAAGCAATGTGACTTGAGCTAAATGTCCCTGGGGGGGTTAAAGTTCGTTGCCCTTCCAGTTTATATGGTCAACTGCCGACCTTGCAGTAGGTTTTGTTTAACTTTTATGTCACATCAACTGCAAGCTGGCTGGATAAAGCCCTGTAGATGCCTTTATGATAGGCACAAACAGCAGGGGGAAACAACAACAACAATGATAATGTCACTGGTTGTAGTCCAGACGTTCACAGCTGGTTTAAGCCCAACAGTAATACAGGAACAGGACACTGAGTGACCTCCTGTCAGGTGCAGGAAACGCTACACTCAAGCCGGACCTTGACTGTCTTCAGCTTCAAAAACTCACCTCAAAAAGGAAAATGTCATAAATCAGAGCCACAAAGGCTCAACAAAGGACTACCAACCTAGAATGTTTTTCACTGCACAGCTTTCATTGAATTACAGGCTTAGTAACCCGCACGCTGGCGATTGCGCACAATAATTACAAAGCAAACACCCACAGCAGCAAATCTATTACATTCAGTGTTTGGTCCAAAACATATAAATAAATCATTCACATACCTGCTAAGAAGGACCCGCGTTGGCAGCAAACAGCAGCTCCGCAGGCACACACTTGTCCCGCACCTTCTCGGTCTCTGATTCACTGTTAAACTTCAGTGTTTCGGTACAAACAACGGTGTCCGGTTACTTTCACTAACGCTGAGTCGATGCTGTGGTGATTACCCGCTCCCAGCGGGTAGCGCAGGCAGCGCGCACGCTGTGGGGATATGCCGGCTAAACCGGAAACGCGACACCGGCTCACTATGTAGCAGGAAGTGAAATCTCGTTTGCTAAAATCCGCGGTGCATTTTTTCGCAAATCCCTCGCCGTATACGGGAGCGCACGTGATTCAAGCGCGCTGTTATTGATGTGTGTATTATTTATGTTTTGTGCTGATTCAGACACAGGGTTTCATGATTTGAAGTTTAAATGTTGCGAATAGGATGAGCTTAAGTTGTGAATGTCTGTAGATTATTTACACACTGGGAAACATTAACAGATTATATAGGTCTGGTGGGGATTCTGCTACACTTACTGCAACTTAATTACTCTTTATTATATTGGAAGCGTTTGAATGATGTTTGTGATGTTAAGCTTGCCTTTCTCACTCAACATCCAGCCGGGTGGCTGTTTAATACAGGAGAAGCTGTGGTTGCAATAAAGTTTGAATCCACCATCAGGAGTTTGCATGTTCTCTCTGGCTTCGTCCCACAGTCCACAGACATACCTGGGGTTAGGTTAATTGGTGATTCGAGATTGGAGGTAGGTGTGAAGGTTTCTTAGTGGTAGCCCTCCCACGGACATGTTGTACCCCACCCTTTGATAAGCAGAAGAAAATGGATGGATGGATAAAAAAAAGTGTTCAACCAAAACTAAGTAGTCCCTGTACAAATATAAGCACATAACCCATGCAGCAATGGCTCCATCTACTGGTAAAATAAATGTAAAACAACTGCTGTGAATGAAAATTCAGCAATAAACAGAATTTACAGCTGAAGTTACAGTGCTGTGAAAAGGTTTTTTGACTCCTTCCTGAATTCTTAGTTGACTCGACTCAGCACAGTTTGTAGGCATTTACATTACTACTTTTTTAGTACCCACTCATCTGGGGTTCCAAGCGATTCAAGGCTATCTGAAAATGTGACATAAAAGAATAGCATGCCACTGATTGGCCAGGGAGTGTCATCACTAGCTGAGTCATGAGAGCGACTCCTTCACCAGAATCAACCAAACCATTTTTAAGACTCGACAGCAAGATAATGGAGAAATCAGAGCAAATATAACGTTACAGTTCTATAAAGATATTTTAAGTGGCTAAAAAGGACTGGATTGATTATGTCGGCACAATATCACAGAGTCATAAAGATACTTGCAAAACAGGTGATTTATTCATTTTATATAGAAGTTGTCCTGCCTGCACTCGTTTTACCAATGTAAGCCAGGACATTACACATAAAAGCACATTGAAACAAGGAAATCACTTTCAGCGACAATATGCATGTGTTAAAGTGTTAAGCTAACAGGCTAGCCTGATACACTTTTAGCCTATTCAATAATATAAAATTTCAAGAAAGATAAAACCTAGTTTTAACTAAATTTCAGTGATCTCATTCAGGATTTTTCTAGATATATATTTTTAAATAAACAATTATTTACTCAAAAAAACTTCCACATATCACTAGAGGGAGTCCACGTACCAGGCTTACCACAGTTTCAGAATGACTGCTCTAAACACAAGGTCAGTAGAGGCTGGGGTCTACCACACAAGGCACAGAGATGCCTCTGAGACAATCCAGCTCATAACAACAGGGTGCATACATGCCTGCTAGTAGGCATCGCATACACAAAAATGCCATAACCAAGTGGCTGGCATAGTGAATAGGAACATCTGTTCCGAGTATGGCCTGGAAGTCCTGAGCTCCAAACGGGATACAACATTAGGAAGAAGAAACAGAAGAAGCTCAAGAAATACCAATTGCAGATGGAAGAGCTTGAAAAGATGTGGAAGCTGATGGCAATAGTGGTCCCCAAAGTAATCTGAACACTCAGGACAGTGATTGTAAAACTGGGAGAGTGGCTCCAGCAGATTCCAGGAATGACATCCAAGATCTCTTCCCAAAACATCTCTATTCCTGGGAACAGCTGAGATACTGAGCAGGACCCTCAAATTCCCAGGCCTCTGGTAGATGACCCAAGCTTGAAGAACACACAAAGGATATCCCACTTGTACCCCAGGACAAGTGGGGAATTATTCTTTTATACATATATATACATTCACATACACATAGTACCAGCCAAAAAACTTGGACTAAATGTGTCCAAACTTTTGACTGCATCTACTAAAAATCTCAGACGAACCATAATGATGCCAATCACAGAAAGTGAGAGTATTCTCTGGGTTTTATATTTACTACAATTATTGCATTTAGCCACTTTTGAATTGATATGGTCAATAAAGTCACAAAGGCTTTACTGAGACCTGGTTCTTCTCTGTTCTAGAACTTGTACTTCCAGGGGTTTGTGCCATTTGGAGGCTGGCACTGGCAGCTGACAGGATTTCTTTTAACTTGCATGCCATTCTGGACAGACTGCATGTTTGTAGAGGGATCGGAGTACTTCTTTGGAAATGTACATTCTATGCATACCAAATCTTTCCACCTTGTGTTACAGTCATGTTTAAAAAATGTACATGCTCTTTCACTTTTAAGTTTACAGAATCAAAAGAGGGTGCTCTTTCTTTTTACCATGACTACATATGTCTAGTAGACCTTTAGAGGAAACATGACTACAAAGCATGACAACATTAAGCTCATGAAGCTCCAGTTCCAGTATAACTCTCAGCCACTGACCTTGTCCTGTCAGACTGGACAATAAATTATTATTAAGATTAATTATTAAAAGAAATTAACATCATCTGGCAAACCTCAGTTCTGGGAATGTGGATTTCTAGCCAGAGGTGGCAGAAATTACAGACATTCTGTACTTACTGTAAGTAGAAGTACTAGTACTTGTCTTAAAAATACTTTGGTAAAAGTCAAAGTACTGGTTCAACTTCTTAAGTAAAAGTAAAAAAGTACAGGTTCTAAAATGCACTCAAAGTAAGAAAGTAAAAGTAGCTCTGTGTGTTTGCTGATATTTGTTGAACATTTAGAAACGTTGCATTTAAAATTACCTGCAACACGTTACTGCCTTTATTTTCACTCCTCTTCAGTAGTGCCAGCTAAGATGCTGGAAGTACTGCGAGCACAACTTACAGACTCGGCTCGGCCCCCTGTATCCCCTAATTATAATGCTATAAATGATACACAAATTATACGGTTTTGTCTCTTCAGTTTCTTTTTATGCGATAAGCCCTGGTGAAGGAGGATACATCAGTAGGGAGTAAAAGTAAAAAATAGCCTGAAAAATAAAAACTCAAGCAAAATATAGAATCACTTCTGGCGGTCAATCAAAGAACCCACAGAGGAAACAGAATAGTTCAGGTTCACCATGGAACTCAAAGAGGAGGTGGAGATGAAACAACTCTGGAAGCCAGCCAGGTGGCCAGTGGCAGAAATGAAGCAGTCCTGGGGACCAGCCAAGAAGCCAGAAGTAGAACTGAATGAGCCAAAGTAAGTGCATCAGAGTCCAAAAAGCGGTTCTGGGAACCACCAATAATGACAGAACCCCTCTGGTGGCTTGGCTGGAGGCTGACGATGGGAAAGGAAACTCTCTGAAGGTTGGCATCAGCAGATATGACACCACAGATGGTCAGTAGATGGTGATGAAGACCCGCGTGGGGCTGACATTAACAAAAGTGACTGGTCACCACTGATTGCTTGCTGGGGGCCGATGTCAGTGGTGGTGAGGCCCCTCTGGGGGCTGTGACAGCACGGGAACCACAAGCTGAGCCCCTCCAGGACCCTCTGGACTCAGGCGAACTAGGACGCTCTGGCTCCAGCTCGGGATCTTTGACAGAAGTGGGTACTCCACCATATTCTACTTCGACAAAGTGATGAGGCCCGCTGGGTGTGTAGTTGTTGTTCGTGTCCTACTGTCATGAATTGGCTGTGTGGAGGAGAGGAGGTGGGCCCACACGTATAACTATGGAGGCAAAACATAACTCAGAACTAGCGATGGGACAACTGTGCCAAGCCTTTGGAGTGCATGTTTTTTTTTTATGAAGCACGTATCGAGGCTTGCTTCATTAAGGGCGAGTGACATCACTGTTGACATCTGACTCCTCACTGATGCAGGTAGCGTGGTTGTGTTGTGTTGGCATGATTTATGAAAATGCAATGGGATTCCTGCAAAATGTGTTACTGTTTATGTTGGAGATTTACTGGTTTGCTGTGACACAGAAGAGGCGGCTTCAGTGGACCTGCTAAAAGGTGAAGGGTTTCCCTTTTATGGCAACACTTTGAGCCTGTCGTGGATCGGCGGGAGGCAGGCAGGGAAGCGGAACTCAAAGGAAGCAGGCGGAGGTCAGTGGTAAAATTAAAGAACGGGTTTATTATAACAAAAACACTGGAATACAAAAAAACCAAAAGGCATGGAACAAGGAGCAGGGGAAAACCGGAGCAGGAACACGGGGAGAAGAGACAATGACGTGACACTGGACTGACTGAGACAAGGACTTAAATACAGAACAGAGGTAACGAGGGGATCAGGAACAGGTGAGACACACAGGTGATGGCAAAAACACAAACGAGACAGGGGAAGCAAAACTGAATGCAACACACAGGGACTAAGACACTTTCAAAGTAAATCAGGAAACACCTAACCACGCAGACTAGACACAGACTGCACAGAGGAACACAGAGCAAGGGGAAAACAGGGAAACACAAATACAGGTCAGAGGCATAGGGGAACACAAAATGCAACACAGGACCTGGGGGGTACAGGGATCCGAGGAGGACTAAACACAGGAAGCAACAACTAACAGAAACCGAAAAACAGAACAACAAACTCAAAATGCTTGGCAAAATGCCCAGGGCATGACAGAGCCAATCTCTCCCAGTAAAGTATTACCTATAATATGCCTATAGATAATCACATTTGTTACAAATGATAATAATAATATTCACAAGTCTTTTTTTTAATTGTAAGGTAAGTGGGTGTAGAACAGCAACACCTCATCGAAAGGTTTCGAAAGGTGCATGTATTCGCGCCTAGGCTTGCTGTGAGATTCTTGGGAACTCCTGTCTTCTCAGTACCATGTGAAAGCATTTTCTCAAAAGCTGTGGAAGTTATTTCCTAAAAGAGAAACCAGCTGAGTCACCAAGCACAGTGGAAAAATATTACATCTCAGCCTTCTAGCCAGCGGTTGATCGGCTGGCATTGCGCCTTGCTGAGCCACCGTTGCACTGGACTGAGGATTTCACCGGCTCAGCGGTTAGCATTAGCATGCTACTAGCATTAACATGCTAATGCTAACACCCCGCTCGCACACACCGTGCTGAAATCTTTATCTGGCTAGAAGCCTGCATCTTAAAAAAAAAGAATAAAGTTGCCGTCACCATTTAATTTCTATTCTTTGCAATGATTATACTCATGCTGGCCATCACAAATAGCTGAAATTTCAATTAAGGTTTTGACCAGCAGAACTATCGCTACTCAGAATTTAGCTTTTTATTGCTGTTAACTCATAGAAAACAAACCAAAGCACATACGGGATTAGGCTGGCCTGGAAACCACACAACCATGATAGGTGAGGGAGGACACGACAAAGAACCGAAGCAAACTGAGGGCAGGTGAACAAAATCAAATCAACGAGACAAGGGGAAGCAAAACTAAACCCAATGCACATGAGACACGATACTATGAAAATAAAACAGGAAATGACTAAACATGACAAATGCTGAGAACACAGGGAAATGAAGAATTAAATAAGTATTAACAGAACTCCAAAACCAAATCTAAGAAGACTTGAGGATCAAATAAAGAAACCAGACAGAAATTACTTATTAAAAAAAATTAAAAACTTCAAAAACCACAATAAACTAAGAATCAAACAGAGACATTAACAGAATTTGACATTTCAGTCCAAAACAGAAGGCGCTGGGTCACAGATCCAGGATGATGACATGCAAATGACAAACCTGTTTGTACAGGTAAGGTCAGAGACACGGTCATGTCGTGATTCAAGCCCCTGCTGCAATCAGTGATCGAAACAAGCCAAGCGAGAGACCTGAACCACTTCAAAGGCTCTTCAATACACGTAAAGAGCTCATGGCTTGCCACAGGGCACAATGACAGGCCATCAGGATGCTATTCTTAGATGATGCTGCCATTTTCTCAAAATTTCCCCCTCAACTCTGTCAAAAAGGAACTATAAACATATTCAATGAGCTGTAGCACCTACATCAAGAAATACGAAAATTATGTTACATAAAAACAGGGAAAAAAGCTAATGCTAGCCATCCAAGACTACATAGCAACAATTCATGACAAGAAACCAATTTTATTTGAAAATCCAGCCAAGGCACCTGATTAGAAACACCAGGCCTTGCCAGCGTTTAAAACAAAAGGCTTTTTATTAAAGTACATTTCATAAGAGCAAGAAAGAAAAAAGAAAACAAAGACATTCTTTGTACAAGAGACATGAATCCGGTTGACTAAACGGGCTTAATGTTAGCTTTAAGAACATGTGTAAAGGAGGTGTGCCTTTCTTCGTGTCTGACTTGTTTGTTCATGCTATCTTATACTCTGACAGTATTTCCAAAGACAGTTTCTCCTTTGTACACCCTTGTCAGATCATGTATTTTGTAGTGGTATTTTAGTGCTTCTTTGAAATTTATAGTTGGAAATTTCTATTTGTCCATACAAAAACAAGTCCCAGCTTTTAAGATGTATCAGATAACAGATATAATTGGGCAATGTAAATGTCTTTTTTTGTATAAATAATAATCAGTGAAATACTTGAAATAAATCACATTTGTTCCTAAAGCTTTTTCTAGGCTTTATAACATCTTTATGAATCTGAAATATTTTTAAGGGGAAATGATGGTCTAAACCAGGGGTGTCAAACTCACTTTGCACTGTGGGCCACATGCAGCTCACTTCAGTCTTCAGTGGGCCAGACCAGAAGAACCTCCTTCCTGTCTGTACACAAGTTCAACTGCACATTCAATATAAGAAAAAAGCTGTATGTAATGTTTTTTAGTCATCTGTCAGCAGTACTGTTTGAGCTTAAATTGGAAGAAATGTGTAAAACTACAGAAAAAGTTCTTGTAGCTCTTTGTCCACACTGTCCTGTAATTATAAAAATCAGAAAACAGGAAATGTCCTTTTTAAAATTTAGTTTTACTGTGAAGCCAGCATAAAAAATAAATTCTATGGTGGTGACAAAAACAGGGATTCCATTATCCAGCGGGCCGGATCAGAGTCTTTGAGGGGCCGGTTCTGGCCCCCGGGCCTTATGTTTGACACCTCTGGTCTAAACCAAACCATAACACTGTGGTTCTGCATGCAAATTCCTTTATAAACATTATAATGACAGCCTTTACTCCTGCCCATCATGCTTTTTTGAAATGAAGACTATTTCTTCAAATGGAAAGTACAGGTAAATGGAATTAATTGAAAGATGTGCTGTGGAGAAGGCTGCCTCACTCTACGTTATGCATACTGCAGCTAACAATATTGTCAGTTTAATGTATCTGCTTCCTTGCCTATATTTAGCAGCCATTACCTATTGTCTGCATGCATGTACGTAGATCCATGTGCAAATGTCAATCCTGTGTTTCCAGCATGAACAGGGACAAGGACACAGCCATGTCATGATTTAGGCTTCTGTTGAAATCCGTAATCTAAACAACCTGCCTGGTGTCTTTGACTTGTTTCCTCATACCATACCAGTTCAAGGGCACTTGATATGATGGCAGATTCTGACCACTGCACAAAGCCTTCTCCAACCCATGTCCTACTCTGTATTTTAGCCTATGCACCGAATGGGAGTGGCCCTCCAATTTCATTGTACAGCTGTATAATGACAATAAAGGCTATTCTATTCTATTCTATTAACACTTTAAAGTTTTCTTATG
>VOQJ01043173.1:32563-51003 GCA_015052665.1 Apistogramma diplotaenia
GTATACTTAGTTCTTAGTGGCCTTGTTTCCTGTTTTACTTTGTCAGTTTTTGTCTCCTGTGCTCTGTGTTTAGTTTTACATCCTTGTCTTGTTTTCTGTGATTATGTTCAGCTGTGCTCCCCACCTGTTGTATGCTCCGTCGTTAACCCTCTGTGTATTTATTGTTTCACTCTTGGCCAGTGTTTGGGTCTGCTTTTGCTGACCCTCATGGCGCTTGTCCCATGTTTGAAAAACCTGCTTTCTTGTGTTCGCTGCAATAAATCATTAACAGCTGCTTGTAATAATTAAGCTATTTTGAGATCAATCATTCAGTAGTTAGCGGAGCCACTCAGGTTGAGTATGTTGCATCTCTTACAGGGAATGCCCAAGTAGCTTGAAACTATGAGATGTGACATTAGTAAGAACTCTCCAAATGCATGTCCACTGTAATTTATATGCTGCATTTTGATGTATTATCCAGATTCCCCTCAGTGAAGTTACTGACAGCAACCTGTATCACTCGCTTTATTCTCAGAAGTTGTTATAAGATGCTTACCCACAAAAAGCTCACAAAAAGACCTTTGTGTCAGACTCTGTTTTTTGCTCCAGTAATCAACACTTAACATCTTGAAACTTCACACTCAAGAGTGGAAGGTTTTCCAACTACAGAAGCTTTGTTTTCTCCAAAGTTACACCTTCAGGATTTCTCCATTACACTTGTACACTTGATTTAAGACTAAAACGGGGATTCTGATATGTTGTGAATTGATATATAGTCACTTTTAAACTAGAATTTAAATAAAATAGTGCTCCTACCAGTCATTTGATACCAGGACATCACATTGTGAAAGCAGGACATCCAGTACAAACGCTCAAAGTCTGAATAAAGCTAAAGAAATGAAAGCTGCTGGTGACACAATTGAGAACAGAAACTCGAAGCAGAATTGTATTTCTATCTTATGCAAGCAAGACGTTAGGTGCACTTGGTCAAGTAGAGAAACCTAAAGGCAAAAAAGTGTTTCTGCACATGAAATAGTGTTACATTCCCAACAAAATTATCTACCCAATTAATTTTTTAAGTCAACAGATTATCATATCTGTCATATCATATTTATCATAGATCTATTTTCTGACTTGCTTAGTGACTACTGTGGCACAGGCACTTAAATAAACCAGTCACGCATGAGTAAATAATTTAGTTTTTTCATACCATTGTCAGAAAATCTCCACATAAACACAATGTTCATCTCCGTCTAATGCACATCCAGAAAAAAAGGTGGTGTTTTTATATTGCAATAAAATGTGAGGGTGTGAAGGTCAATATACATGTTTGTAATCAACAACAGTAGCGTTTTGAACTTCTCGGTGAAGCAGGAGACCAGTACAGTGTCAAACCTTTGAGATGAGCAATATCTGCACAAGGGAGAAGAGGTTGATGCATTTTAAAAGCTTTTTATCCACAAAAACAATTCCATTGGGTACTGCAGCAGTTGACGATACAGTTGAATCAAAACTCAAAGTTTTTTCATCAGCTGTCTGTTTTTTACAACGTTGTGCATTGATTACTGACATTGGCTCTTTCCTGTCATCTTTTCCAGATCCCATTTCCTGTGTTCAGTTTCTGGCACCTCTGAACATGGGAGGAGTCACTGGGCAGGTGCAGTTTGAATCGACCTCTCGGTTTGCAACTGTCAGCGTGTCTGGTGCTGGATCCTGTGGTTTGTTAAACTTTTCCCTCAGCGAGTTCCCTGTCATGTACGGCCACTTTGCTCAGCCCTGTTCTGAAGAAAATATCGGCTCCAGTATCTTCACCTTTACGGCTGATCCTGCCTCAGATTTTAGCATCAATGTGTCCCACCTCTTTGAACAAAGACCGAACCTTGATGACTTATCGCTGTTGTTGCAAACATGTAATGGAACTAAAGTATGCACAGTTATTAGTCAGGGTCAGACCCTCTCAACTAGTCAGGCCAGGTTCTATGGGCCCATCGCAGGTAACATTTACATCCGTCTTAACACAGGACATGCCAGCCCCAGGGTTCTTGCAGATCTTGTGACAATCGGTCAAGTTAATGCATCTCAAACCAATATCACTCTCCACGGAGCTACAAGTGATGCTGCAAACTGTGATAATCTACTTGGAAACTTGACTTCTGCGGCTTTGACCAATCTGGGTGTCATAAAAGTTGGGACCCCTTTGCAGCCCCAGAAATCCCGCCTGGACCTTACTAGCTTCAATACCACAAATGGCTTCCTTCTCTTTACGATGGGGTCAGGTTTCAAGTGTGCTCAGATCCATAATGTGCCG
The DNA here is from genome assembly GCA_015052665.1 of Apistogramma diplotaenia. Lineage (NCBI taxonomy): Eukaryota > Metazoa > Chordata > Actinopteri > Cichliformes > Cichlidae > Apistogramma > Apistogramma diplotaenia. The sequence continues at coordinate 34,851 of VOQJ01043173.1, forward strand.
GTAAAGCAGGTTAGAGCTGATGTGAACATGAACGGGATCAAAGGATACTTTAGTTTTCGTCAGGCTTCCCCTTTCGATGTCACAGAGTTGAGTGTGAACCTGACTAATTTACAGAACAAAGTTGCCTTTTACCACGTCCACAATTTTCCTGTCAGGTCGAGATTAAGCCGGTGCTCAAATAACGATGTGGGTGACCACTGGAATCCTTTTAATCTAAACAGAAGTGCCCCAGCATACCCAAAAGTGCCAGGGTCAACACATGACATGTATGAGGTGGGTGACCTCAGCACCAAGCACGCGAGCCTAGCAGAGAGAAATATGGTGGACATGACATTCAAAGACTTCAATCTTCCTCTGTTTGGAACAAACAGCATTGTAGGTCGCTCAGTCGTCATTCACCAACGAGATGGTTCCAGATATGCTTGTGCCAGCATCAGCTATCCCGGTGAGGTCATCGTAGGCAGAGCCATATTTCAAAGCCCTGTGATTGGTGAGATCTGGTTCACACAGCTGGTGAACAACCCTCTCTCTGATGTGTCCATTTTTATGTATCTGGCACATGGAAATCCTATAACACCAACCAGAAACCACAACTGGCATGTTCACAACTACGCCATTAGCTCGGAGAGGGATGACGATGACGGCCGCTGCAGCACAACAGGAGATCACTGGAACCCCTTTAACATCAGCAAAGACAGCAGCTACTCCCTCCACTGCAACCCATCTGGTCCCTTCTCCTGCGAGGTGGGAGACCTCTCCAGCAAACACGGTACCATTGACCTTGGCACCGCGGTAGGGGTAGTGGCAGCAAAATACTTCTTTACTGATGTCACATCCTGGTTGCCCAAGCCAGGCATTATTGGTCGTTCTGTGGTCATCCATCAAGCAGATAAAAGAGGGCCGAGAATAGCCTGCGCCAATGTTACAATGCTGCAAGTTCCCAAAGCTAGCTTAGGTAGTTGGTTTGGCCCTGGAGTTTCTGATGGCCAAGTGCATTTCTCCCAGGCTCTCCCACAAGGTCCCACAACTATAAATGTTTCTTTAATGAACCTGAACTCCATAGCTGGTGGCTACCATGTTCACATCTTGCCCCTCATACCTGGCAGTGTAGAACCCTGCTCAAATGCAAACATCCAGGGCCACTTCAACCCACTAGCCTGGAATGTATCAGCGTCCCCTGCACCTGGAAATGGCACCGTGGACCAGTATGAGCAGGGAGATATCAGCGGGAAGTTTGGGATGCTTAATGGCCGAAACAACCTTGAGGCTGTATACACGGACCCCAACATGCTAATGAGTGGACCCTACAGCATAGTGGGAAGGTCACTGGTGGTGCACAATGTTGGTGGCTCAAGGTGAGAAGGTGTTCTTTACTCTTTCTGTTCTTACTAGAGATGGAGAACGTAACACAGCACAGAATTAGCATGAAAAAAAAGAAGCTAATACATACAAGATTACCACTTTTTTTCTAAAGAAGCACCATAAACGATCTACTCTTTATATATTTAGCATTTACCACTTGTGACAAGTCTAATACATGAAAGGTCGGAGTAGTCACTGATCCTTGTGCTGATAACCAGAAATGTAAATTGAGAAGCAGATTGTCACAGATTGAGGGCAACTGTATAAAATGTCATAGACACAGACAAAGCTAACCATTCATAGAGAATTACTGAGCAAAATATTGTGATGTGATCCTCAGAGATGTCAAACTACAATATGTCTTTCCTGTCTTGATTGTGTTTCTCTGTGCTTCCATTCGTGTTTTCACAGAATTAGGTGTGCCAACATCCTGGCTGACAGAACCACAGATGGTGAATGGATTACTGCCAAGGCTGTCTTTAATGGCAGAGTGACTGGGACAGTCAGACTGGTGAGAATCTTTGGTGCTTATTTATGTAGTTAAAATTTGAAATATAACAGTTCTGGTTTGTTTGTGTCCATTGATTAGAATTCATTTCCATTTTCTATAACTAAAGGTGTCTTACAAACAATAACTACTACAAAGCTCTCATTTATATGAATAAGCATACACCACATCTCAAACACCTGATTTATATGATGCCCACATGTAACTGCACAAGTTAAACTTGCTTATCTTTCTCCCACTGTGTAAAATACTGCATTAAGACCATTTTGACAGAAAGAAATAGATGGACTTGATTGCAAGTCATAATTATTTTACTTGATAGCCTGAGAGCGCAACAATCATTTCTTTATTATTTCTAACTTATTAGGAGCCAAGCTGCCACAAAAACATGACAGTGTATTTCTGCTGCACTGGACAGACACTGAATTCATTATTGCTATGATGGCTTGCAACAGAAAACAGTGGGAAGAGAATCATTAGCTTAGCATCCATCTGCTGGCTAACGGTACATGCAGTCTCACCGAACTAGTGAGCTCACCAAGGGAACAGCTGTCTCTGGCAGCTGCCCTCCTCAGGCACCATACTGAGCTCTGCACTACACTGATGGAGAAGAGCTCGTAGTATCTCAAAACTGCGTATATGTTTAAGGATAAGAAGGCAATTTGAGTAATCAATGTCATCCTTCAAAAAATATAGTGGGAATCAAAAGTTAAGTGTGAAAATGCTTTTATAATTACAATGTATGCAATTTACAAAAATCTCAACTCTGTTCATTTTAACTGCATTTGTGTTTCAGCGGCGTAAGTATTGAATAATTGTGTAATTTTATTGATTGAATAATTGTAAATGAACTGATTCTGTCAGTACACATTCAGTTCAGTCTTTCTAATTTAAGCACTTTGTTTTTTCATCTCAGCACCAGCAGGTGTTTCTGGATGGGAGCAGCAGTGATGTCACTCTGGAGGTGAACCTTCAGTCAGCAGGGGGAAATGTAAGTACAGCTTTATATCATTTACACATATGAATGTGACTTCAAAGAAAATTATACCAAAGTGAAATTCCTTTCCACCGGATGCAGCAGAATTTGTGCACTCGCTGTTAACATGTTTTGCTTTACATTTTTGTGTGAGTATGAGAAACTGAAACTCTCAAAGATGCTAAAATAAATCATTCTCACACTTGTACTTCACCCCAAACTGCAGACAACTGCGGCATCTTTGTTCATCGCAAACAATCGCGTTGACGCCAGTGCCACGGGATGCAACGGTGTGGGAGACGCATTCAATCCTTTCAACATGACATCAGTGGTGAGATCATGATATTCTCAAGGTCAAAAACCAAAATGAAACAGAAACAAAACACTAAGAGCAAAGAAAATGAAAGAAAATAAAGTGGAAGAAATAAGGGGTTTGTCTTTTGGTTGAGGACGTTCTAGAGAGTCGCTGTTTCCTAACGATGGAGTCTGTTTTGTTCATTCAGTTTTGTTTTAACTCTTTATAAAGTTTCTTAACTTCCTGAGTTTGGAAATTTGTCAGATTTGTTGAATCTAAAACCACAGCGCTCCACTGCACTTGAGAGATTTCAAGTGTAAATATAGTTAGCACACTTCTTACTTCCATCATTATCATTTGAGATTTTTATGATCTTTCATACTTTTTGATGTTATTTTTGTAGTATTTCTGTATGCCAAGAGTTTTGATGTGGGCTATTTAAATTCATGCAGTAACAGACAGACATACAGTAAGGCCACTGACAACACATTTCATAAATGACCGTGCCAAACTTAAACCAGCTTCAATAATTATAATCACACCATGACAAACTCTCAACAATTTCTTGTCCAAATGATCACATGTGAGCGTATAGCATGTATACTGTAATGTATATTACATATAATATACCCTATAAGAGGCAGTATTAACATTTCTGTCTTTCTGTTATCTTATGTGACCAATTATTATTCAGTCACTAAAGAATATTTCTAACATGTTACTCCTCTCAGATTTAAGTCCATTTTGTTTAATTATACTATATACAACACTGAACTCTAAAGCAGTGTAGAAAAGAGAGCTTTCAAGTCATTCCTAACCAGGAACAAATCCGGATACATAACCACCAATGAGTTGTGCTGATCACTTCTTTCTTTTTCTTCCCCTTTCAGAACTCCAGCTGTTCTTTAGAAGACCCGCTGAGCTGTGTGGTTGGGGAAATATCTGTGAGGCATGGCATGGTTCCTCTGACTCAGAGGCAGCTCTACACTGACAGCATTATCAGCCTCTCTGGAGACAACACAGGTGAGATGACACAAGATGTAATCAGTGGTAAAAGCAGATGTAAAATGTTTCGCATTTTTTTATAAACATAAGTTTATAATTTAGATTATTGTGCGTATGTGTGTGTGTATGTGCTTTTTTAGTTGTCCACAGAGCTTTAGTGCTGAAAAGTGGACGAAGCATCATTGCATGTGCCGACATCCTCCCTGAATCCCCATCAGCTGGGCAGACCTTTCCAAACGTGACTGTGTTCAGCCGGTGAGTGTAATTCCAACATGCTGAATGATGAATTTCATCAAATCCTAAGTCTCTAAAAACACTTGAAATGCTTGCCTGCTTGGACATTTCAGAAGACAACTGTTCTGGTAACTACAACGCTGTGCAACTTTTTCATCCATTGGTTGTTGTGAAATCCAAGTATTAGTATGACTATAAATTCGATGTTATATTTCTTTATGTCCAGATATGACTTCCGTAGGAGAGTAGCTGATGTGCTGCAAGTGGACCTAGCACGAGTTACCATCTTGCCCAAATCTCCCCAGACTGTAGCCGGTGGAACATGTCAGCAAGTCAACTTCTTGGTATCTGGTAAGACAGAAAAAATTGAATCCAGCTGCTGTGTACAAAAACATTCCTTGAGTTGTTACTTTGGACTAATAGTGTAACATGTATAGAGCCGTTTTCAAGTGGCACATAAATGTAGTTATAGCCAAACAATAAAGTCGAATGAAATGTATTTTAAAGGTAATGAGTACCTGAGGGGCCCAGTGCTACATTTGGAATAAATCCAAGTTGAATGGTCAGCACTGTTGCCAATGCCAAGTTGAGTCATGACACTACTAATGTGCTACTACGATTGATTTTGGTATATTCTCAGCTTCTGTATCATGAGGAAATTTGGTGTCACACCAGCAGTTATTCATCCTCGGCTCAAATATCAGGTTTTCTTCTCTGTTCCTGCTAAAGGTCAGACTGCAAATCCACATTCTCATCATATTACAAATATCTTAGCTGATACACAAACCTGAGCTTGCGTTTGGTTAGGAGACGTAATACATTTTCTTCACCGTTCAATTCAAAACACGAGCACAAATCACAGCCTCTGAGAATCAATGGATCTGATCTAGAAGCTATTGTGCCCCACAGGTAGCAAGTACAACAAAAATGTATTTCTCCTTTTCTCAGAACATGTTTTTGTTTCCTCCCCTTGTCTCTATTTTCATCATTAACGTGAGTCTTGTGTGAATGCCTATAAATGGTTCCGCTGCTTCACGCTGGGCAAGCTATTTGTCACAACATCAATACAATGAACAATAATGGGTATTGAAAAATCTTCAGAAAACCTGAAAAAAATGACCTAGTAATCTGATACCGGAGTTGACTGGGTGTTTCATTTTCTGTCCCTTCCTTTGTCCAGGAGGTAACCGAGGAGAATCTGTAGACAGCTTTCACACACTATAGCACAGGACAGGCATTTATACTCTGAGTTCTCCCAAAAGGTGAAGAGTTTACTATTCCAATAATTTCCCCCCAGAAGGCCACTGGGGTAGGTTATTTGTATTTGAATAAAAAGATGAAGCCACCTTATGGAGATTGTTTCCATAGCATTATTATCTGATTGAAGCCAGAATACTGCCTTCCAAATGACTTAAAGGGAAACATAACTTTCAGTGCAAAAGAGATTCAAATTTCATAATAACCCACAGATACCACAGTAACTATCAAGTATAGCAAAACAGAGATTACAGCTTGTACTGCCATAGTATATGTGTAAGTAAGCAGTGCTACTTTGTATCTTTAAGGGAATGTGAGCACCGAGCTGCTGACATCTGTCAAAACCAGTGAGAAAATGGGCATCTACAAAGAGTCTGACACATGTACACGTAAGTGCATGATATACTGTGGTGGAAGCTTAAGCTACACGCTGAATGCCTTACAGTAATGTTACATTGTTAATGTATTGAGACAACGTTTAGAAATTCTTCTGTGAGGCCATGCCAGCTATCAAAATTGCAAATTACATAAGGTGGTTGTTGCATTCCCAATTCCATGTTTTCAGTAATGACTCTAATTACATAATTGATCATTGTTGTTATATGTCTGAAACCAACTGTACCTGTGTACACCTTTCAAACTTCCCACTAGGAAGTGTCAGTCCAGCAGTGATGCCAGCGACTTTTCTTCTTTGCTTGATGTCCGCCTTCGCCTCGCTGATGCCTTCAGCAGCTCATTTATAGCTCGGAGACTCTGCCGCACCTCGCACCATCAGTGGGAATGCATGACCTTAAAATGTATTATATATGGCTCTCTCAATGGTCATCAAGCAAATAATATTAATAATCTGCAACGTTTAACTTTTTTTTCCGTTAATAAAGATCATCCCTGTTTTCACTTCAGGCAACGAGTAATTGTTTCGGGTCGCTTTCATAGGTAATTTCTTCATACTAGATATTGTTTTTATTTTTTGTCATTTGGACTCTTAAAAGAGTGGGTGGTTTTAATGCTATTTATTTTCTGACCTCCAGACTTTGTTCTTTATGTATGCACGATCCAAATATCCATGTGAAACTTTGTGTGTATCTTGAAAATTGTAAATAAAATACAATACTGTTAAAATGCCTTGTCAGTGTCCAGAATAAATGTGTGTGTGTGTGTGTGTACATAGCAGATTCAGTTTTCAGCAGGACAGTAACTCTGTTACACTTTGCAAGAGGATTTTGGCCATTTCACTTAGCACCTTCTACTCTGCCACCTCCAGCTCGGCCTCCTGTCTTTTTCCAGTGCTACCATCTCCATAGCATGCATCAAACCTTTACTATTTTGTAATAGCAGTGGTTCGATGTATTGTTTAGAGACCTCTCACTCTGGCTGTTGAATATGGAATGGAGAACCTGTTGAAACTCCTCTGTCTCTGCCCACTCCACCCTTTATACAGTAGTAAAAATCCATAAATTTAAGCCATAAAATAATATATATTCAATAAAATACTCATTGAAACTGAAAAGCAACTAGTAAAAGATTATTCAAACCACAAGTTAAAACCAAAGGAGTTGAAATTAAATTGATTTGTTTTTTAAAAAAAATGTATTTTTAGTGATGTTTTCATTTCAACCTTAAACCTGTTTTGATGCAGTTTTCTGCTTTCCATTTTTCTCATTCTCAGAGTATTAGAATGAGTCTACTTATAGACTCAGTCTTAAATATTAATTAAATGATATTTTGTTTGTGTTCTATTTTCTGTGGACGGCGCGTGAATTATTCACGGAGGAAGAGGCGAGTCTGGATCCCTCTGCATCTACTGGAAGAAACTGCAGTCACGTGATCTCAAACGTCAACAACGAAATGGCAGCCTCCTGTTTTGTAAATTAACACAAGGTCCAAGCTGGTAAAAAGAGCGCTTCGATTTCAAACCGAAGTGTCACGTTTTCAAGGCGAAACCACCGGGTGTGTATTCAGCGTTTCACTGGCTGCATGTCGGAGTACTTTATCATTTTGTATCTCGTAGCGGCGGGTTGAAATGCTAACGTTTTGTTTCAAGGCGGCTCGGAGCGCGTACTGATGGCTGTGGACTGTTTTCAAAATGAGGAAAACGGCCAGTCAGCCCACGCCTGTGTCTGTTGACAAAGCTGCAAGAAACGCAGTTCCTTTGAGCTGTAAATCTGGGTAATTAGCTAGCAACTTTACTAATCCCACTGGTGTGCTACCACACCCACTACTGAATTCAACGGCGACACCCCGAATGAATTAGTTTTTGTGTTATAGTTGGGCTGTTCGTCAAAGTGATGCCTCAATAGAAAGAAACATCGGCCACAGACAATGTGTGTGTGTGTGTGTGTTTTATTATTTATTTATTTTCACAATATCAGATACAATAATTTGATTATATGGTGGAAAATTCACTGGCTAGTGGTTTATATACTGAATGCAGCGGATTCATTTTATGGCAACTTGTAAACAACAATCGCATGCCGAGCTTCTAGCCAATAGGAGACCTCATCGATGTAGAATACTGTAACGTGATTGGTCGGTTTGTGGCCGTGACCACTGCTGTAGAATCGTCTCCTGGCTTCGCTTTACGGGATTATTAAAGTCAGAAAGGTCACGCAAATCATAACTAAACCCAGCCAAGCTATTCTTTTAATATTTAACCTTGACTTCCGTGACAGTTGCATGGTCAGCACATTGCAGTAAGTTAATGGTCCAGGTGTGGCCTGTGACTTTGAGCTCCACGTAAATAGTCTGGTCGGTTAAAGTCAGTTTCTGTTCAGCTTCAGTCATCTGAGTTCAACATGCCTTCCGAAAACTCAGGTAATCTGTAAAGAACCAGATCTGTGCATTGAAATTCTAGTGTCACCTGACTACAGTTTTGATTAACGTGATATTAGGTAAAACTGTAAAATTGATATCCCTTACTTTGCTTTTTAAGATTTAAATGTTTCCTCTTGACCTCTTTCAGACATGTCTCCTCTTTTAAAAACATATCATATCTTTTCTATCCAGGCAAGACCATGTCTCCCAAGATCACAGGAGAGCTGCTCAGGCAGCTTCGGCAAGCAATGAAGAATTGTAAATACTTCTCTGAGCCCTTACAGGCTTATATAATCCCATCTGGAGATGCACATCAGGTAAGTCAGATCTCACACATTCACACGAAATACATTTATTACACTTATCATGTTTACACGATGCCTTAACATACACTAAGACACATGGAAAATCTCACTGCTGTTCGTCTTATTCGACCTTTGAAACTGACTGGAGCCCTTTGCCCGTTACACTTCACAAGACGTGAAAAAATGGTAGCAATTTAAAATGCTTGACGGGTGGACGGCCGTTTCACACTGATTGTTAATGAAGCTAATTTCACCCTGTCGCTCTCTGTCCCTCCGACTTTCAGAGTGAATACATTGCACCGTGTGACTGCAGGCGTGAATTCATCTGTGGATTCAACGGCTCTGCAGGTTTGTGTCACGTGTACTGTACGTGCCTGCTAAAGTGCATGCAAATGTCAGCATGGTCAAAGATTTTCACTGTGGGAAAACCCCGGGACACTTGATAAGCAAACTTGTTATTTTAGTAAACCAGGAAAACATCCTTGTGCACCTCGTCTCATTTTCATACGATTTAAAATAGTAGACAAAGTATTTTCCTTTCACATTAAAAGCTGTTCACCTCCAAGGAAAGTAGTTTTTTTTATGTAATACAGTATGTACATTAATATAAGCACAGTTTGAAATGAGAGAAGAAAAGTCTGAGACTGCTTCTTCACTGCCGTGCCTTCAGATTTATAAACTTTATATGTTCCTTCTCAAAATTAAATGAATATTTTTGGTGTACAAACGCAACCAAGCAACCAACAAAAAATGCTGAACAATCTTCTTGCGTACTTCGACATTCAGGCACAGCCATTGTCACAGAGCAACATGCTGCAATGTGGACCGATGGCCGATATTTCCTGCAGGCCACCCAGCAGATGGACAACAACTGGACTCTCATGAAGATGGGTAATGTCCCACTTTGGTGGTTCAAGTGATGAAGATGATCTTACATAAACTCTCAACACTGATAGATTTTAAGTTTTTGTTTCTTATTTTGATCATTAAATGAGCTACATCTGCTCATAAAGTTTGAGATTGTTTGAATGAAGTCGTTTAGAGCTGTCGATGCGTAATACGATTTGAATCACAGCTACACAATAAGTCCCAATGTTTTTGCCTAATTTAAGACGGGAAAAAATGTTCCAACTTGAGTTTAGACACTATTTTTGCACATGTATTTTAGTACTCCACGTTCCACATTGGTATGAGTCATGTTTACTATACATTTGTATGTCTGGGAGGTGTCGAAAACTGATTTTAATAATAATGTACAGGACTGAAGGAGACGCCCTCTCAGGAAGACTGGCTGATCAGTGTCCTTCCAGAGAATTCAAAAGTGGGAGTAGATCCTTGGATCATTGCTGCTGGTAGGCTACAGCACCATCTTCATGCTAGTTCAGTAAATTAGCATTGCAAGCTCATGTGCTGGGATTACAGTAGAGTTTGACATTGTTGCCCTCTTGAACCAGTGCTCTGTTTCCTATTTAGTATTTGTGCATCTTAAGAAATGCATGTCATTTCAGACCAATGGAAGAACATGTCCAAGGCTCTGTCCAGTGCTGGCCACTCATTGGTGGCGGTGCAGGATAACCTTATTGATGCCGTCTGGACCGACCGACCAGAAAGACCCAGCATACAACTGCGTACCCTGGGATTAGAGTACACTGGTCAGTGCCGTGCTGCATTAAAACCATTTTGCATACACAGTCTTTTTATAGTACCCAACATGCTTGTCTGTGAAAATATATTAAAATTCATGAGTAATATTTTTAGCTGTGCCACCAGCACTTTGGCACCTTTTTAAAAAATAATTCCTACAATCAATTATTTATTTTACTGTACAGTATCTTTCTAATATTTGTATTATAGACAGAGTTTCCACATCTTGATAAATTAATGAAAGAAACTCTTGTCGTCCTGTGTTAATCCTGCCTGTGTGCAGGCATTTCCTGGCAAGACAAGATCACAGCGCTGCGAGCCAAGATGTCAGAGAGGAAGATCACCTGGTTTGTTGCCACAGCACTGGATGAAATTGCATGTACGGTTAATTTTTTCAGAAATGCACATAGAATCCTGCTCCTGAATACAGTTCAGTTCAGCCCTTCACTGTGTGTAGGACGAGGCATGTGATTTACATTAACTTGGTAAAGTTACAAGTCCGGGCATGTTTGGGCCTCTGCAGTTAAAGTCAGATTGAAAAGATTTTTTTTTTGGTGAATCATTGTTGATGCTTTGATTTGGTTACATTTTAACTGTTTGTTTTTTTTTAAATTGTGCTTAAAAAAATTGCAATCATTACCAAAATTACTTTTGATGCCGAAGTCGGTTCATTTTATGGTCATAAGCTGAGGACAAATGCATGTACGAGTGCCCGTCTAGATGCCCGTTTTACCACCTTAATGTTCACAATGCTTAATTGGCTCATTTATGATTGTCTTGTTAGTTAGATAAAGGCTGAGTTTGATTGGTAGTACAGGTAGCATTCTGACTAGACGGGCAGATTATAATTGTAGGGGATTTGCTCAGACATGAAGCCTGAAAAGCTGAGAGACACTAATATTTAACACCAACCATTTCACATGGGCCAGCGTGATGTGCACAACAGTGTTATGTAATGTGAGCAGTGTGATTCATTCCATGAATAGAAACAATGTCGTTTGTGTTTTAATTAGTTTTTGTTGAATTAATTTTTAAAAAATCCATCATGGTGTTTTGTTTTCTCAGGGCTTTTCAACCTTCGTGGTGCAGACATCGAGTACAACCCCGTTTTCTTTGCGTATACCATTGTGGGATTGAATACAATAAGGTGATGATCAACAGTATGATGCAGCAGTGTACTGGCATCAAACCTTTAATGCATTCTGTAATTATGAATTATGAATAATGAATTTTAAATACAAATGTTTCCGAAGCACATCCAGTAGCTTAAAACCACCAAAACCAGAGGCACGTTTGCTCCCATCTGAACCCATTTTACCTTTTCACTCAGCAACCGTTTCCTCTGCAGGTTTTTTGTCGACCTCAAGCGTCTCTCTGACCCTGCAGTGAGAGAGCACCTGCAGCTGGACTCGCCCAGCAAGCCCGAGCTGAGCATCCAGACGTTTCCATACGAGTCGGTCTACACCGAGCTCCAGGCCGTCTGTGCTGCGCTTGGCCCCAAGGACAAAGTGTGGATTTGTGACAAGGCCAGTTGTGGCCTCACACAGGTCATCCCTAAGGTGAGGGAACATGACTATACCTTGAAATAGTTTGTGTGCTTCTACAAAACGAGCTGGATTTTATCCAGGCCATATCTCTTTACACAAGCATGAAGATGTAGTATCTGCTTTGATACCAGTGGATGATAGCGTGTCTCAGTGATTCAGGTGTTCCAGTCACTTCCATGGCCACAGCTGTACAAACTATGAAAATGATTAACTGCAGTTAATTCTTCTAAACATGTACCCGGTACATTGTGATAATCAGGATCACTTCTTGCAGAATACATTAAATATTTGACAACATGGTTAAACTTTGGCATCTTTTCACAATAATGTTTTCTGCTGACTTACTTTAGGCTCACAGAACTCCGATTCCCTACACTCCACTCTGCCTCGCCAAAGCGGTGAAAAATGCCACTGAGATTCAAGGCATGAAAATGGCCCATGTAAGAGCCTTTGAACTTTGAAATATGCAGTGTGCAACATATGGCTATAGCATTTTTATAAACCAATTGATATCCCTCATAAAAAGAGTGTTGTGCTTCTTCTGCGCTGTTACCAACAGATCAAGGATGCCGTTGCCCTCTGCGAGCTCTTCGCCTGGCTGGAAAAGGAGGTATTTCCATTGTTTTTCTGTTGACGAGTATCATATGCGTTTTTCTATTCTGATTTAAATACTTTTTAAATACTTTTTTCACAGCAACTTTGACTAATCATAAAATTCACATTGGTCTTGTAGCTTTGTATTTCAGGAAACACAGTGTTTGGGTTTTTTTTTTTGGTTGTTTTTTGCAATGCGAGTAAGAAAAATGCGGTCGGAGGAGGTTTATCTTGTAAGTCGCCTCAGCTGTAAGATGTTCCTTTTTGGTCTCTTTGTTTAATTTCTGGCAGTTGGTGTTTTGCTGTTTTACAGATTCCCAAAGGCAACGTGACTGAGATATCTGCTGCTGATAAAGCAGAAGAATTACGTAGGTGTGTTTTTAAAAAAAAACAATATTCGTTTTTCCTTGGTTTCTTTTCTGGTTTGGTTCTCAAGCTCGTCCACATTGACTCGACGCCTTTGTTCACCGAAAGGACGTCTTTAAAAAAAAATAAAAATCACATTCATAAATTCATTTATTGTAATTTGGCCCCATGTAGGACACAAAACAGGTGCGCCTCCACCTGCTGTAGGTAAGCCTGCAAACCTGGTGTTGTAGGGTTTTATAACCCACTCAGGCTTTTTGGTTTGAAGCCATACATGTGAACTTGGGGACAGACTGGCGTCACAAATTCACCTCTTAATAGAATAGAAGAAGAATAGCCTTAATTACCTATTAATTGGTAATTAAAAACTATTAGAAGTGACTACCTCATGAAACCAAAACAGTGATCAAAGAACAGGGGCCAGAAATTTAAAAAGTTCCAAATTTTGCTCTGGGTTCTCGTCTTTATTTTGTTTTTTTTTCCTCTTGATACAATGTGGTGTCATTTCATAGGAATAAGATCCTCATGCTTTCTTTACGTTGGACTTTTTCAGTCAACAGAAAGATTTTGTTGGTCTCAGTTTCCCCACAATCTCCAGCGTCGGTCCACACGGAGCGATCATACATTACAGGTCAGCTAGCACATAACATCCATTCACGGTAGTTAATGTTGCTTTGATCTGTGACTTTTTTTTTTTTTTGCTTCTTCTTGTAGACCACTGCCCGAAACCAACAGAACGCTCACCGTAAATGAAGTTTATCTCATCGACTCTGGAGCTCAATATGTGTAAATAAGATGACTTTGATTTTTAGACAATCATCAGCTCTGCGTCTGTTAATACCAACAACATAGGATCAGTTGATGTTTTAGGTGCCTCATATACATCTCTCATTGTGTCTTTTGCAGCGATGGAACCACAGATGTCACACGCACCATGCACTTTGGGACGCCATCTGCTTTTGAGAAGGTGAGTTTGTGTTTTTGCTCAAAATAAGTCTGAGCACTGGTTTGATTGACTACAACTGTTTGAAACATGCTTAGACTGACTTGGTACTGTTTAATGTCTTCCGTTTGTCATAAAAATGTATTTAATATTTTTGAATCATGCATGTCCTTCTCCTCTAGGAATGCTTTACCTACGTACTGAAGGGACACATAGCTGTCAGCGCTGCCATTTTCCCCAATGGAACTAAAGGTGCAGCTCTGTCATAAAGATAATTCTGTATTTAATACACCAGTGTTATCTTTAATTTTATATATATATGAAAATGTTTAAATTGAAATGTGGAAAAGAATGAGCAATTTTTGATTTATCATTTTTAAGCATGTTATCCAGCTTTAAACCTCCCTTCTGTTACAGGCCACCTCTTAGATTCATTTGCTCGTGCAGCCCTGTGGGAGTCTGGGCTGGACTACCTCCATGGTACAGGTCATGGGGTGGGCTGCTTCCTCAACGTGCACGAGGGGCCCTGCGGCATCAGCTACAAAACCTTTGCTGATGAACCTCTGGAGGCTGGCATGATTGTCAGTGATGGTATGTCATGAGAAATGTTGACTCTACTGTATGTCATGGATCATAAAGTGATGAATCAGATGATTTACAGTGTTTAGAAAAACATAATTAATTGGCTTCTATTTTCCCTCTTCAATATGATGCAGCTATAAAATGCTACATTAACAGTCATTACAAGAAGCTCCTCTGAAAATAGCCTCTTGTGAAAAGCTTAAGGAGGAACCTGTACTCTTTCCAGAGATTAAAATAAATCGTAATCTTAATAAATATATAAAAATATCGGCCTGCTAAGGTCCAGGTAGCTTTCTGTGTTCACTTGTTGGTGGTGTTGTTCTTTGCAGAACCAGGATACTATGAAGATGGATCTTTTGGCATTCGTCTTGAAAACGTGGTCCTCGTTGTACCAGCTAAGCCCAAAGTAGGTATTAAAACAAGTCGAAAAAATACAGCAGGTCGAATATTCCTCGAAGAATATTTTTACACACGTTCTGGATATCTAAGAGTCATTATAGGCATTAAGATGTCGTTTATAGGCAATATTTTATAGCAGAAGTCATTGTGTTTTTGCTTTTCTGTCTGTGTGTGCAGTACAACTACAGAAACAGAGGTAGTCTGACATTTGAGCCTCTCACTCTGGTTCCCATCCAAGTGAAAATGATGAATAACGAGCTTCTCACTCAGAAGGAGGTAAGGTTTGATTATTCAGGGGAAAAAAATCGCCTCCATGAATTCTATCACTTATCTGAAATATCTATTACTAACATGATAAACACTTGAAATGCAACACATCCAGTATAATTAGATTTTTATTCTGTAGGAGGAATATGAGCAATCTCTGCTAACACAGACGTGATATTACATTTGTTATTGTGTATTATGTTACGCACTGCTTATGCAGTCTATGTAGTTTGACTCTTGACTCGTCTTTGTCCTGCAGCGAGACTGGGTGAATGAGTATCACAGGAAATGCCGGGAGGTGGTTGGAGCAGAGCTGGAGAGGCAGGGCAGGAAGGAGGCATTAGACTGGCTGATCAGAGAGACCCAGCCAATCATCTGAGGAACAGCTCTTGTGCAAACCAATCAGTTTGCCCAGGAGAACTGTTGATCGCTCTGCAGTGATGATCGTTTGTATTTTCTCATATTTCTCCATGTCTCACTCAGCTTCTTTTGTAAAGCACATTGCATCGGCAGTTTTATTAAAGACCAGTGAAAATCAATACTTGCTGTGTTTGTGAGGGGGAAACAAGAACTTCTAGACAACTATTACCATATATATTCATGATGCAAATGCATTGCACTGGCATCATCGGGATGAATTTTTCAGATTCTTCTGGAGCCAAACTAATCTGCAGTTACCGAGGAGTGCATCCCAGAAAACTGAGCCTAGGTGGTAAAACTGATGGTGTGACAAGTTTGCATCCGCACAGCTATGTTTGTGTCAGACTTCAAACCAGTGACGTGCGGTGAGGGTCTTGGCTAGTGAGGCACTGACGTCATCACATCAGATTTACAAACATATGAATCCTAGATAGCAGCTTATTCACCATTTGATTGGCAACAGCTAACGTGTTTTGTTTAAAATTTCATATCAGCATTCTTTACTTAAACAAACTAACGTAGAAAAAATAACTTTAAAAAAACGTTATTATCTTCATACCGTTACTTATAAATGAAGTCCATGCGCTGTTCCTTTTGGAGAACAGCATCGATAACTTGTTTGCTAACTTTACTGT